>SSNS01001207.1:7437-31191 GCA_006937985.1 Aphyosemion australe
GTGTGAGGGACAGGGAGAGAAAGAGAGAGAGGGGAGAGAGGGAGGAAGAGTGAGGGACATAGAGAGAAAGAGGGGGGAGAGAGGGAGGAAGACAGAGAGACAGGGGGAGACAGAGAGAGAGAGAGAGGCATAGTAATGGACAGTGAGAAAGGGGGGGGGAGGGAGGGAGACAGACTGAGAGAGATAGACAGAGAGAGAGAAACAGAGAGAGAGAGAGAAAGGGAGGGTTAGGGAGGAAGGGAGGGAGGGAGAGAGAAAGAGGGAGACAGAGAGGGAGAAACAGAGAGAGAGAGAGAGAGAAAGAGAGAGAGAGAAACAGTGAGAGAGAGACAGACTGAGAGAGAGAGAGAGATATAGAGAGAGAGAGAGAGAAAGAGAGAGAGAGAGACAGACTGAGAGAGAGAGAGAGAGAGAGAGAGAGAGAGAGAGAGAGAGTATTGATTCTGGGTCTGCGTTCTGATCCTGATTCAGGTCCGGGTATTTGTTTTGTTCCTGTATCTCATCTAACCCTGGCTCTAGTCTTGCCCTGGTTCTGATCCACATGCTGGTTCTGGTGTTGGTTCTTGTTATAGAATTTGTATGTCCTGTATTGCTTCTCCATTTCATTCTGTATCTCACACACACACACACACACACACACACACACACACACACACACACACACACACACACACATCATCTAAACACACCCACTACCTTATCTCACACTTTAAATAAACTGTGCTGGCAGCCGCTCGGGGCAGACTGTACTCTGTCCTGAGTTGGTCTGTCACCCTTTGCAAATGGTTTCTATGTGTGGTTCATTGTCTCTCTCTCTTATCTCCTCAGTTCCGGTTAGGGTAATTGACAAAATCCCTAACATAAATTGGTCCTTCGAGCGGAGCCTGGGGGTCTTCTCTGTCGACGCCAAATGCCACCGCCGGACATTGCAGCGCCCTGCTTTCGCTGGAGGTCGGCGCCTGGGGTCTGACGTCGCCAGGGGGGCACCGGGTCTGCGAACTCAAGCTTCAGAGCTGGGGAGATCTGGTGAGACAATCTTGTTTGTTTCTAGATATAAACACAGAGGACATTAAATTATGGCTTTTGAGCGTTATGCCTTATTTAAACACAGCTAATGGCTGGTGTTTGAGCGTTTTTCCAATAATTAAACGCAACTCTGGTGTTGATGGTAAGGGCTTGAGCGTTAGTCCAGAAAGAAAACGCAGATAGGGGCTTGAGCGTTAGTCCAGAAAGAAAACGCAGATAGGGGCTTGAACGTTAGTCCAGAAAGAAAACGCAGATAGGGGCTTGAGCGTTAGTCCAAAAAGAAAACGCAGATAATAGTTAAACAGCTGTGATAGATACGCCGGTAAGGGAACTGTGGGAGTTCGGATGGTTTTTGAGCGTTTTTGACCGTGATAAACGCAACCTCCTGTTGTATGTCTATTAGTCTGTATGTCTATTTGTTTGTTCATTGGTTGATAGTAGTGGAACGAGTTCCCACACAGATAGGAGGTAGACTTCCACCTACTTCCTAGTGCATGATCTGAGTGTGTGGATGTTTTTTGTTAAGGTGTGGCTGATGGTATGTAGTAGCATTTTGTCCTGGTGCTGAGGTATGTGTGGCTATGTACCAGTTATTGGTGGTCTTGGTGTGATTTGCGGTGTGCCTGCTGGAACTTTGTCTAATCCTGTTGCGTTTCATGAGTGAGCTTGGAACCTGCGTGTGTGCTGCTGCTGAGTGTGTGCTGGAGGTGTGTCTGAGGTTCTGGTTCTGATCCGTGTGGGCTCAGGGTCTGTGTGTAAAATGCTGCTGTGGTGTCTGTCTGGAGGCGTGACTGTTCGTGTGTGTTTGCTTGAGCTGCAGCGATGAAAAGCAAAACAAATTATTAATTTGGCCCCAAATTCACATTTTGTGCTATCTACATTAAACTAAATGTCCCACATGCAAAGCAGAATAACTACAGTGGCAAACCCATGAACGGTGAATAATAAAACATTATTTTGGCATAATTAACAGCACAAACGCACACAAAGCATTACTAAATTAGGTTGATAACTCCTAAAATGAATCAAATTGAAATATAAAGGACTAAATAGATAAATAAACAGCGAAGAATTAATGAATAGTAATGAATAGTTACATGAATATATATATATATGTAACATTTTTTAGCACAAAGAAATTAGATGACCCTGGAGATGAGCAAAATTGGACGACAATTCAATCAATCACACATCCTAAATAGCAGCATAAAGGAGTTTTGGAAATTAGTTAAACTTTGAACAGTTAAATGGTTAACATAATATATAATGTAAATATAATTTGTAATTATAAAGTAATATAAAATACTGCAGGAGACCGGTAGTTCTAATCCTAAATTTGAACGACAAGGACACAGATAATTCAAAAAGTTGATCTACAGAGTCACACTGTCCGGGTTTTTAGGAATTCATTTGAAAATTCTCGCCCACACAGGTCTTGAAACCAGGAAATTGGGTCCTAATCAAAGTGCTTAAATGAGACAACTGGATTTCTCCGCGTTGGGACGGTCCGTATCAGGTCCTGCTCCCCCCACAGCTGTGGAAGTTGCTGAGAGGCCATCTTGGATCTCATTGTAAACTCATCGAAGTCACCTAACCGCCATTAGGGCGGCAACGAAGTCCAGGCTTCAAAGGGGCTCATGACAACAGGTCGCGAGCGTCTCAAACCTGGTGAAGATGGTCGTCCGCTACAGGCATACGGGATGCCTCACTCTGATGATGATGATGATGGGTTACATGAATATGGCCTCTTCTATGGCCCGCCTCTCGGCACCTGACAGACGGTTTGGAACAGCAACAGCTGCCTGGGGCACTGGAGATGGAACGGAGTTTGGATCTGCACCAATTGTGGGATGGGGCTCCTCCCTGCCCACAGACCGACGTGATGGACCGCCACCTGCACTCGCGAACCCATCTGGACGTCACAGGAAGACAAGATGGAAGAGAGACTCCAGATCGGGATGGAATTTCCGGACACACACACCCAAAGTGCACCCTGGTTTCACGGTTCCTGGGACGGAGGGACTTCATCTGGACACACCGCTGCTGGGAGGGAACTCCTGGTTTGCATCGGTCACTGCCATCGACCGAGCAGCACAAGTCACGAGTCAACGTGTCATGCTACGTCTGCTCGCTGATACCACACTCCCTCAAAGAGTCATCACTTCTATGGCCTGAAGCGTTAAGTTCAGTTGATGTTTTTTGTATTCTGTATGGCTTAGTTCATCCACAACACTCCACTGTCTCAAATGATCCTTGGTTGAGCTCAGACACTTCTGCCCTGACACAGTGTTCATCATGGCATGACAATTTGTTAACAATCAATAGCACTGACGTTTTTGCAGACCCCACAGGTTCACTCACACCACATAGATAGACCGCCCATTCAGCTACGTAACTTGACTGCACTCACTTCCCAAGGTTTTTCAGGTTTTCCACCTTTCACGGTAGCAACCAGGAACATGTTAATGCAACACCATCTCGCGCTTGACCGTCTGTTGGCCTCGGAAGGGGGCCTTTGCCATGTCGTAGGTCATGCTCTTGGGTTCAGATGTTGCGCCTTTTTACCTGACACAGCTGGCAACATCACCGCCACCCTTACACACATGAACGACCTCTTATCTCAAATGAAAGCTGATGAGCTCAGTGTTCCAAGAGGATTCGCCTTCTGGGAATGGATGAATTCTGGTTCCTGGTACACATTATTACAATAATTATTACAATTTATTGCTACGATATTTGATTCCTGTCATTATTTTTCTTGTTTTTCTTGCTATGTTTTCATGCTGCATTGTACCATGTATCGTGTTTTTGTGTCGCCTATATGATTAATGTTTCACTTGTTCACTATTCTGCTGTTTTGACTCACGTACCTGCTGCTCCAAATGATTTTGATATATCTGATTTGACCGGTATTCCGGTTTCCCATCTGTAAATGATGATTTTTACTCTACGTTTTTACTGGAATGATGCTTGGGATGAAGTTCTTCGTGTTGTGGTATTGATCACTGACTGCAGCACAGCTGCAGTTTCACATTCTGTAATTTCCCATCATGTGATTGCTTCTACTGATTTCGCATTCGGTACCAAGGTTTATTATTTTGATTCTACTGTTGTCGCTTATTTTACATGACTTGCTTAGCGCAGAAAGCTTATGCATGTTGTGTATGAATGCCATACAACAGGAGGGATTATGTTATAGAATTTCTATGTCCTGTATTGCTTCTCTATTTCATTCTGTATGTCACACACACCCACACACACACACACACACACACATCATCTAAAAACACCCATTACCTTATCTCACACTTTAAATAAACTGTGCTGGCAGCCGCTCGGGGCAGACTGTACTCTATCCTGAGTTGGTCTGTCACCCTTTGCAAATGGTTTCTATGTGTGGTTCATTGTCTCTCTCTCTTATCTCCTCAGTTCCGGTTAGGGTAATTGACAAAATCCCTAACAGTTCTGATCCTGGTTCTGGTCTTAAACCAGATGCTGGTTATGATACTGGTTTGCTGAAACAAGCAGACAGACTGACAGAGAGGCCACAAGTCTCCAGTAGGATTGTACTTAAAATAGCTTTTCCGTATATCCGCTCTCAGACAGTAAATTGCGGGAAACGTCTGAACCAATCAGAAAGCTCCATTATCACACCACTGCTCTGCTGCTGTTAGATGCAGCAGGCAGGCCCTTTAATGAGGAAGGCTTTGGATCTGTGCTTCAGATGTCCGATCTGAGGCCTCCAACTTCTCATCACCATTCGAAAAGTATAGCACTGATTTGAAAAATTCCAAAAGCGTCAGCATCAGAAGGCTTTGGTGGTGTTATATTGAAAATTTTGTGTGCCTACCTCGAATATTTGTAGGAGATATGATGAGATTATTTATACTGTCTGGAGCAGAAAATGCCTGTTTTTTATGGGAGAAAAATGTGGCTGAATCCTCCTTCTGACGCTTGTAACTCAAGAACCGTGGCAGATACAGCTAAAACAAAGACATCCCATCGAAGCTGACAAAAAAACCTTCAGTTTTTGAATTACGCATGAACTAGACAAGATGTGGTCGTAGCAGATTTTTCTTTAGAGAAAGTCATTGGATCCTGCAGCTGATCTGCAGCTTCAACAGTCACATTGGAGGCCTGGAACCTCTCATCACCATTCAAAAAGTATTGCACCGGTTAGAAAAATTCCAAAAGCGTCAGCAGCAGAGGGCATCGATGGTGCTCTGTGTGAATTTTTGTGTGGCTACGTCGAATTCTGTAGGAGATATGAGGAGACAATATCAGCTGTCTGACAGAGAACAGAGCAGAAAATGCCTGTTTTTTATGGGAGGAAAATGTGGCTGAATCCTCCTTCTGACGCTTGTAACTCAAGAACCGTGACAGCTACAGCTAAAACGAAGACATCCCATCAAAGCGGATGAGTAAAACTACTGTTTTTGAGAAATTGATGAGTGTACCCTAAAAAATGTGGTCGTAGCAGATTTTTGTTTAGAGAAAATCATCAGAATCTGGAGATCGCCTGTTCTGCAGATCCAAATGTCAAATTGCAGGCCTCGAATGTCTCCTCACCTTTCGAAAAGTATTACACCGATTCGAAAATTTCCAAAACTGTCAGCGGCCGAAGGCTTTGATGGTGCTCTGTGTGGATTTTTGTGTGCCTATCTTTAATATTGTAGGAGATATGACGAGTACAGTTTAGCTCTCAGACAGCGATCGAAGCACCTAAGCTGCGAATCATTTGTATGGCCGCCAATGGGAGAAAATCTAGATCACTCCTCCTTCTGAGCCTTGTAGCGCAAAAACCGTGGCAGCTACAGCAAAATCGAAGACATCCCATCGAAGCAGACAAATAAACATACTGTTTTTGAGAAAATTACGCATCTACCCCAAAAGATGTGGTCGTAGCAGAATTTACTTTTCTGGATTCAGATCTGAAGCTGTCAGTCACAGTGGGAACTGCATGACCATATATGGGACAGCACAACTCAGCGGCTGGAAGGAGAAATAATTTAAAACCTTTCCAAACTAGTTAACGCTACGACCACAATTTTTGGAGTACGTCCATAAATTATAGCTCAAAACGGAGGAAGATCCGTCAGCTTTCATTCAGCGCAAGTCTCATTTCCATCGGTTCTACGGTTCTCTCATGGCACTTCCTGAAGTCGAGCAAAGTCTGTTTTTGGCCCTATTCTTTTGAATGGGGCGAGGAGGAGAAAGTCCTGAACTTTCCAAAATCGTACCTCAAGTTTAACCTGTGATTGTAGAAAAACCGTAAAAGATATCAAAAAGCAGAGTCATATGAGAATAGCTGAACCTGTTCTGAGTTTGTTAAAAGTTGAATGAAGTCTCTAGGTTGAAGTATGTTGAAGTAGTTAAAGTTCAAAGAGCTGAAAGGATTTTGTGAAAAATCTGAGGATTTGAAGGATTTCCCATTCATTTCAATGGGCTGAAAAATCGCAGAAAAGGCTGAATATCTTGGAAACGGTTGAAGATATTGTTGTGGAAAAAAATGGTGTTTTTGTCTGTTTCTGTTCTCTGATGTATTTTGGTCAAAGGATCTGATGGTTTTCTGCAGCTCGTCTGACATCACTCCTCTCTGGTCCCGAATGATGGTGGACCCGGCCTTCTTCTTTCCTCCGAGCTGCTGCAGCATTTGACTTCTCGTTCTTTTTCCACTCTCCCAGTTCGTTAAAATCTTCTGATCGGCAATGAACCGAGCCATAGACCGCCTTTAGTTGCAATCACTCAACTCTTTATTTCACTTTACTCTTCATTTCTCTTTATTATAACCCGTGTACATTTTCGGGGAGATTTTCTGACCATCCCCCAGCGTCTGATGGTAAAATCTGAAGTTTCACAGCATGCACACACATTTTATCCCTTCTGCAGAACCTGGTTTCGCCTGGTACCTCCCTTCAAGGTCCCAACTTTCGTATCCCCTGGCAACCGACATATTTATGATATCTGGCTCCAGGAATGAAGCCCTCTGGTCTAAACTTTCTCCTGTCTTATCTGTCCCTAGGTCAGATTCTTCTCACCTCCCTTTGCACACAGTTTTATGACTGAAAACCAGACCTTCACATGAGATCAAGACCTTCTTGCTTTAGCTGGAACTCACAGCTTGATGTAAACATGCATAAATCATGGTTAAATGCAGATCAATAAAGAGTACAAGAATCTTATGTGTATCAATGAGCCTGGAAAGAAAAGTGATTAACCTATTTGATTCACTGGATTCTAAGTTCTAAAATTAAAGGCACAACAGGTAAAAAATATAATTCCCGACAATATCAATACCAAAAGTCATTCCCGGAATGACCTGAACGAGCTGAACGGTTTGATACCAAATTTGTGTAAATAGTGTAAAAATTGTGGCACTAGTTAGATGCCAAAAAACGTACGTAAACTGAAAAATGGAGGAGGAGGAACTCAATACTTTGAATGCTTAACAGCATTCAAACTAATAATAAAGAGAAACAGAAAAACAATACTTTGAATGCTTAACAGCATTCAAACTAATTCTCGCACAAATAAAAAAAGATGCTCTACTGTTTCAATGTCATTGTTGCAGAAAGTGCATGCATTCACATCAATATTGAACTTCCTGTGTAAATAGTTATTGGATGGATAAATGGCATGTAAAATTTTGAAGTTATTTTCTTTTCCTTTAGGCGGAATCGGGAAAGACAGATATTTAATCAAAAAACTGGAATTATAACCTCTAAACAGATGTTTTCATTTCAGTTGAGATGGAAAATATTGTTTGGTGAGAGACATCCTTAAAAATTTGTTGTTACAAGCCTTGTCCTTAAGTCTGCATCCTTCAGTTATTAAAGATGGTTCTGTAATTATACTGGAGGAATAAGTTAAACTAGCTTTAGCCATCTGAATCATTGGTGAGGGAATGGCTTTCATAAGCTTGATACATTTTTGTCTAGGACATACTACATCATATTTGTCAGTGAAATCATTGTATGATAAAGGATTCCCATCACCATCTAATAGATGTAAAACTGTCCAAATTCCACGATCCATCCAGTCCTGATAAAAAATAGATTTCCTATTTATTAAAATACACCTGTTGTCCAGATTGAGGTTGTGTGAGGGGAAAAATTGTGCTTATATATTAATTTCCAGTACTGAAGAGCCTGTTTATGAAAGTTTGATAATTTAATTGGTAATTTGGAAAGTTCAAAATCACACTTAAGAAAAAAATCAATACCTCCAAAGTTCTCAAATATCACTTTAGGGATAAAAAAAGAAATATTGTTAACTTCCTTTAAAAATGATTGCAGCCATTTTATTTTGATGGACCCATTCATTGACTCAAAGTCAACTACATTTAAACCTCCTTCAAATGACTTCACTGTATCATTCTTCCTAATGTAAAGGTGTTTGTTTTTCCAGATGTAGTTGAAGTTAATTTGATTTACTTTTTTGATTAACCCATTAGACATAGATAAACACTGTGAGGGATAAATCAAACGAGAAATGCCTTCTGTTTTAGTAAGCAAGACGCGCCCAAAAATGGATATGTTTCTTTGGAGCCAACTGTTCAGAAAATGGATATGTTTCTTTGGAGCCAACTGACGTTCAGGAAAAATATTGTCAAAGTTTTGCGTTTGTGGAGAAAATCAGGAAAAAAATATTTTGTGTATTTCAGCGCCACTTAGTGGGTTAATTGTTTAAAAAAAAATTCTAAATGCCAAGAAGGTACCATTTTGGTCATGTCCATGTTCTGTCTCTAAAACCTTTGGTGTTGCATAGATTGCACACTCTTAGTGTAAACATTCAAAATTAACATTCCTACTCACATTACAAAATTCTAATAAAATCCATAACTTCTGGGTGTAATTATGAACATCTGTGCTAAGTTTTGTGGAAATCCATCAAGCCATTACACTGATATAAACTTTTTTAATGTTTAGCACCCCCTATAGGTGAATCCAGCGCCGGTGCTCCCTAAACGCGCATCACACAGTGCGTATGGCACCAAGTGGCCAGGGGGGCACCAAGCAATCGGGCTTATGAAAAGAAAAAAAACCACATTAATTATAATATCAGCTATCAGACACCATGCACACAAACAACACCGAGCGGACCATTTAACTGGTGTTATTTCACACACGGAATCCCTTCTGTCTAATCTAAGTTGGTGTGCCTTTGTCGCGTTTGCTCTGGCTGTGACGTTAGAGGACCGGTGTGCTTCACCCCTTGCTGCCCCTCCACATCCTCTTTCTCCTCTGTCTCTCTCTCCTTTGTCTGTTACTTTCTTTGACCTCTGGCCTCTTGATGTACTCTCATCCTTTCTATATTTTTTTGCCTCCTAATGTCCCGTTGTCCCTGCTCGTCTGCTGGCTTCATCTTCTCCTCCTCCTTCCTCTTCCTGTATCTCTCCCTATTGCGAGCGTTCCTCTGCTCACGTATCATCTGCTTGTGTCTCTCTTTTTCTTTCAGTATCTCGCCCTCTCCTTTTTTCAGCCTCTCCTCCTCTTCCTTCTCGTTTCTCTGCCTTCTCAATACCTTAAAGTGTTCTTTCACTTCTGTCTTTTTGATATACCTGTCTTGGCGCTGCTTCTCTGGCTCATCCTCTGCTTCTGTAGCCACTTGTCCACCGTGAGGCCTGAGGGGTCCGTGGACTGGCAGAAGAAAATGTGTCCATACTGACTGTGACCCGTCTCCCTTGTCATGTGCTGTTTGCACATTTGGCAAGTTTTCTGTTTTCTGGGCACCACCACTCTTTTGTCCTCAGCCTCCAGTTTGACTTTCCACCTCCACCTACTGGTTCTGGGAACACTGTCCTTCATCCAGTCTAATAGGGTGACCCCAGGTGACGCGGCCTCGCAGAAGGTCATCTTTTTGTGCACAAAGTGTCCAGGCTCATTTGTGGACTCCCCACAAGCTGGACACTCTGTGCATCTCGACGTCACCATCTTCTTCTTCTGCTTTCCAGGCTGGGGTGTGGTGGTGGTGGCGGCGGCTATAGAGTCACAAAGATCAGGTGTCAGAAAGTGCCACGCACGGCACAGCTGTGTGTTTGTGTGTTTCAGAGAACCAACCTGATCCTGGCTGTGGAGGAAGGCTTCCTCTTCTGCCTCATGGATGCATCCATCACCCTCTTCTCATTGACAGCTCTTCCTTCAAGTGAACACAGCTAGTATATCAAAACACGTTTCAGAATCATCCCATAAATGCATGTGTGAGTATTTTGAGAAGATCTTACGTTTACTTTTTCTTAGGGGCTTCTTCAAAGAGGGGCAGTACGGTGCCCCAAACTTGATTTCAGCAGGGAGGCTGTACGATCTAACATCAGCCCTCCACTTGCGAACTTCCTCCATGCGATAGTGGAGGACCTCTGCGCTGATCTGGACAGGCTTCATCTCTGGAAAGACGACACAGATTAAAGCTTCTAACACAGCAGCTGTAATGTTTGTAATGGCTTTGAAAAATAAAAAGAAGCAAGTTTTGAGAACTCACTGTTGATGCAGAAGGGTGACTGGCTAAAACCACGTTTGAAAGGAAGATGCTGCAAGTGAGAGAAGCTTTTTAAGTCAATCAGCAGCCAGGACCCTTGGTGTGAACAGGTTCCTGCTGCTGTAACGACCCTGTTGTTTACTCAGACAGAGTCACCACAGCAGATCTCTCTCCTCCACCCCCCCACCTCACAACAGAAGGATGAAAAGGATAGATTGTATGCTAAAGTGATGAGTAAAAAAGCCCACAAGTGAAATTTTACCTGACAGTATTGCATCCATCACTACCCCACCAATATTCATTGTAAAATTTACCACTGCTAAAATCACACGATTCTGATTAGAGAAATTACTTTGAACAAACTTTTGTAAACTGTAAGGTACAAAACCCCAAAAAGATCTGGATTTTTTTGGGCTAGAAATTACACAGGTAATGCAGAAACATAAATAGAACTATAAATAGTGACTGTACACACCCAAAAATGTACGTGTATTTACAGGATATAAATGGAATAGATATTTACAGTCTTTTAATTTACAAACTGGGTAGCCACACTTCAGGGCCCAGCCCTTTGGCCTCTTCAGGGCAGTAGTAAAGTTTCATCCCAGATGCTGACCGTAGTACCCTGTGGCCTGTCTCCTTGATCCGCCGAAGTCCACAGCGGCTGCAAGTGTTGGTCGAGGCAGCACAGACTTTAACAGTCTGGCCCGCCTTGGCTGCTGCCTCCTGGATTTGCTGGAGCTTCGTTCTGCTCCATGCTGTGGACTTTGGAACGTGTGTGTCTGTAATGACCACCTCTTCAGTGGACGGCGCTGAAACGGATGGTGCAGAGGCAGTGTCCTGAGATGGCCCCGCTGTTGTTTCCACTTCCTCAGGGGGAAGGCTTACAAACACAGTAGAGGTGCTCGGTGCAGGTTCCGGCCTCTGGCGGTCCTTTGCCACCACAAGAAGCTCACCTGCCTCTGTGGGAGCCTCCATAACAGGGACGCCAGCGTTGAGGGTATTCCTCTCCTCTGTTGACATCTGCATTTTCATCCTGCACAAAAAAAATCAAATAAATCACAGCTGTAAGGGATGTGCATCAACTGGTTCTTGTTATAAGATGGTGACAGGTGTGTTTATCAGAGAGAAGCCAATAAACCAACTACACAGAATCTATGTAAGTACCACTGGGAGAGGGTTCCTTGGTTCACATTAAACAGCTGGAGGGTGGTCCTGCTCTTGAGGGCAGGATGGCTGGTCACAGTGTGCCTGATATTGTCATAGTCTCTCAAAATCAGGTTCCACTGGTTGATCAGCACCCCAACCACCCTCCTGCTACCCGGGTGCCGAACACACAGCTCCAAAAAAATTGCCTCCACCAGGCGACTGGCATCGGGCCATGTAGCTCCCCCACTGCCCATTAACGCCATGTAGCTGTAGTTAATGGGGACAGATCAGAGTGATAAAAGGGAAAAATAAATGGTGTTGTAAGTTTAACTAGGATGAACAAAATCACTCACCATTTCATGCTCTCCAACCCCGGCAGGGCTAGTCCGCTAGGAACATAAGTTTATTTTGACCTTTCGAACCTCCCTTTTGTCTCTACGTTCTTGTAGCGGGAGGGATATTCTACAGACCCCTTATCGTCAGCAGGGAGGTTCTGCCAAAGCCTTATGATCTCCTCCACCTCTCTGTTGCTCACGTAGCCCTTGGCACAAAAGTCCACCAGGGTGCGGGCCAGCAGGACCACATGCTGGTACCCGGGGTGTCCATCAGGCCCAACAACGACCTTAAAAGCAGACCAAAAATTGTGTGCACGACCTTTAAAGGTATGCTGTGTAAACATTTTAAAGCTGACACAAAATACATAAATACATAAATACATGAGAACAGATGAATAAATGAGATCCAAATTTTTCCTGTCAAGTTTTCTTTGTTTACACGATAGCCGGGCAGGTCCAAACTGTTCACAACACGATCACACCCAAACAAGCTATTTTATTCAATTAGTTAATCAGATCTTCGGCAGGTCACTTTATTCTTCGTGTTTGTCAGTACACACTCAGGTGTGTTGATATTTTTTTCATGGAGGGGGGTTGATTAAAGGAGACCTATCATGAAAAACCCACTTTTTTATGCCTTAATACAGTTTTTTTTCACATTTTAAGTGTCTAAGTGTGCAAAACGTATTATATTATTCACTATAGTTGCTATTTCTGTATTTAATTATAAAGTTTTGGTCATATTTGTCCACCAGGTCAGTTTTTAAATTTGACTATTACATATTTTTACTATGTTGTCACGATAACTTCCAAATATGGTCTTGGACCTCCAGCTACACAGAAAGTAAATGCGCCATTTTTTCTTCTTGCTAAGATTTTTGTAGTCCAATGTGGAGATGGAATAAGTCAGGAGTGGAGAGTCCCAAATGTTCATTTTTCTGAGCCACACAAATTTTAAAGTTTTATTCCCTTTAAGGACGAGTGCTGTGGCAGTATTTTCACATGTCAGGCTGGTGACTACTGCTAAAAAACCACAGAAGGAGACGTGGACCTGCCGTGACCAGGCGGAGCCGGCCGGCAGACGGGTACTTTCCCAGTGCAGGGCAGCAGACAGAGAGACAGCATATGAAGTCCTCCAGCACGGTCCGGAGAAGGACTTTGAGGGGTCATTTCTTCTGAATATAGCAGTAACGGACACAGCAGCAAGCGGTAAGCTTCATATAGCTCTAAAATGTTGGCAAACTTTACTTGAGAATTGTATTTATGGGCTACTATTTTGCTAGCATTAGCATCGGGCCTGTTTAAGCTAGCGCTATGTGCTAGTTATTTAGCAACTAGATAAATGTGGATTTGGCTGATCTTTGTAGAAAAAAACGTGATCTGCAAATTCTCATGAACGCCTTTAATCATACCAGATATCTGCTCATACTTTGTAGCCCAGCAGAGACTCTCTGTCTTACTTTTTGAGAGTGAAGTAAACCTAGCATGCTGCAAATGCCATGCAAAAATACAGCGCGAAATAAGGTCGTTAAAATGCGTCAACACAGTGGATTTAATACAAGTTTTAAAGAACAATCTCTGGGTGAAGTGAGGTGAGGTTTCATGGCTCACTGCAGAAATAAAAACTAACTTGGAGCATCAAGTCAGACACAGCTAAACTAACACTCTGTATGAGCGTGACTGTCAAAAAGCTGCTAAAATAACCTGTAGAATAATTATAACAAAAGTAAAAATGCACCTTTGCTTTTTTTAGAGTCCACATCCAGGAGGCTGGAGCATCTTTCACTGACAGGATGTCAGACTAAAGCCCAGATGTGCTCAGTTGGGACACAGCTGTTCATAAAATCTGATGTTTAGGTAAGTGAAATTTTGGCACTGCAAGGCTTTGAAATGTCAGTACAATAAAATATTTTAGCAAGCAAACCTATCCATCTAGCTAATTTTACTTTTTTTCCCCTCAAAGGAACACAGACAACCACAGAATGCTCAGATGTTGGAACCAGCACTTCCAACTACACACCAGGTATAGAGGAAGAAGTCTGGAGCAGACCAAAGTGAGTGATGACACTTTAGCCCTACACCTCAGACCTCTAAGAAGCCACTATCATTAGAACATCACACCCCCTGAATCACTCCATCTGATGGCAGCAGAGTGATTTATTTTATGTTTTATTGGTTTAGTCGCTGTTTGGAAAGATAACATTCTGTTGAAATGATTGAATTACATTCTTTTCTGTAAACAACCACCTGATCTGAGCAGCATGTGTACAGAATGTCTGTCCCCAAGTTCATGAAGGGAGAAAAATCAGCTAAGTCTATAAAAACAGCTGCAACATTTAATAAGTCTAACTGTGCTGTTCTTTAATATGCTTATTTTGATTCCAATCATTTGAATAATTGTAGTGGCAGTATTTTATTAACATTTTTTATAAATTGTTAAATCACTGCAGCAAAGTGAACTTATAAGCAAAGTAAATAATGAACCAAAACAACAACAAAAATGTCTCTATAAACATTAGTAGAACAGAACCAACTTTCCAAAAGCTGCTTGTAAACAAAATATGTCATTAAAGTTATTGTTTATCATTTCAGCATACGTTGATGACATCATGGAACTGGTCTTTGGAAAAGTTTTCCCTCAACCATCTCCGTTTCTAGATGAGGTAGAGAAGATCAACACCCCCACCAACCCTCTCATCTCAGAATTCAGACAACGTCTCCTGCTTTAATCCAGGACTGGTTTGAGGCCCTCATCATCAGGAAACTCCTGCCATATCCTTGAGGACAACACAGGATGACAGGAACTCTGAGACCTACATACCACCATCACCAGGACACAAATCACCTGTGTGCACAACGCCTGTAACAACTAAAACCAAAAGGGGAGACATTAAGTGTCCAAAGCCTATTATTCAAATATTTTTGTTCATTCTTTCTATTTATTATATTTATTTGTTTGCTGTGACATTACTGCTTTGTAAATGAATATAAACAAACAATAAAAACATTCAGTGATTGTACAATTCTTCTTAGTTGTACTGGTCCAAACTGGGCCTTGTAAACATTTATTCTGTAGTTGAACACAGGACAGCCTCAAATCCAAGATGATCCAGCATGCATTTCATTTGGCTTCATGTTTCCTCCATTCTGGCTTTAACCTCATGGTATTTATTTAGAATGCAGGTAAGATTTACCTATTTGTTAGCAAAGCAGGCCGATCTTGGTGATTTCTATACAGTATTGATTTCAACCTCTGGGCATGTTACAGCAGTTATCACAGTTACACCTAAATACATTTAATAAAGATGAAGCGCAAGTAATAAATAAAAACCTGTAAAGATGTAATGTGCTGGTATTGATGGTTCATGTAATTACAGTGATAACACCATTGCATTACATTCATTTGGAGCCGTTTGTGTGTGTGTGTGTGTGTGGGGGGGGGGGGGGGTCGCGTGTTGGAGGGCAGGGTGTTGGGGAAACTCTCCCCAAATGTTTTAACAATGCAAATATAACATTTCTACTACTCTAAATAGTATTTTCTCAATCAAACTACAAAAATGTCTGACTAGGGTGGAGTGTAGGTCTTGCTCAGTGGAGGGGGTGGGGTTTGCAGAGCTTCAATCAGATTTAAAGAGACAGTACCAAAACGGGCCATTTTTGAGACTGCTCAGAACAGAGGTAGAGAAGGTGTCTGACAGAAACAATAATGAGGAATTCAGACCTAAGAACTGCAGTTCCACTGTATATGGACCACAACTGAATGATTTAGATGCAAAAAGGAAGAATTTAAAAGCATGATATGTCTACTTTAAAGTGTGGAACTGAATAAATTGTTTGCGTTCTAAATTCAATAAAGAGATTAAAGAATAGCAACAGCTGTATATAAATATTTCAAACACCGTTTGAAATATCCATCCATCCATCCATTTTCTGCTGCTTATCCGGAGTCGGGTCGCGGGGGCAGCAGCCTAAGGAGGGAAGCCCAGACCTCCCTTTCCCCAGCCACTTGGGCCAGCTCCTCTGGGGGAATCCCAAGGCGTTCCCAGGCCAGCCGAGAGACATAATCTCTCCAGCGTGTCCTGGGTCTTCCTTTGGGTCTCCTCCCGGTTGGACGTGCCTGGAAAACCTCACCAGGGAGGCGTCCAGGAGGCATCCTAATCAGATGCCTGAGCCACCTCAACTGGCTCCTCTCAATGTGGAGGAGCAGCGGGTCTACTCCGAGCCCCTCCCGGATGGCCGAGCTTCTCACCCTATCTCTAAGGGAGAGTCCAGCCACCCTGCGAAGAAAGCTCATTTCGGCCGCTTGTATCCGCGACCTCGTTCTTTCGGTCACTACCCAAAGCTCGTGACCATAGGTGAGGGTAGGAACGTAGATCGACCGGTAAATTGAGAGCTTCGCCTTTCGGCTCAGCTCTCTCTTCACCACGACAGACCGGTACAACGCCCGCATCACTGCAGACGCAGCACTAATCCGCCTATCGATCTCACGCTCCACCCTTCCCTCACTTGTGAACAAGACCCCGAGATACTTAAACTCCTCCACTTGGGGCAGGACCTCGTCCCTGACCTGGAGAAGGCGTTCTACCCTTTTCCGACTCAAGACCATGGTCTCGGATTTAGAGGAGCTGATTCTCATCCCAGCTGTTTCACAAATGGCTGCGAACTGCTCCAGCGAAAGCCGGAGATCACGTTCTGACAAAGCCAACAGGACCACATCATCTGCAAAAAGCAGAGACCTGATCCTTAGGCCACCAAAACGGATCCCCTCACCACCTTGGCTGCACCTAGAAATCCTGTCCATAAAAGTTATGAACAGAATCGGTGACAAAGGGCAGCCTTGGCGGAGTCCAACTCTCACCGGAAACGAGCCCGACTTACTGCCGGCAATGCGGACCAAGCTCTGACACTGGTCGTACAGGGACCTAACAGCCCGTATCAAGGGGCCTGGTACCCCATACTCCCAGAGTACCCCCCACAGGGCCCCCCAAGGGACGCGGTCGAACGGCTTCTCCAAATCCACAAAACACATGTAGATTGGTTGGGCGAACTCCCACGCACCCTCCAGGACTCCCCCAAGGGTATAGAGCCGGTCCAGTGTTCCACGGCCAGGACGAAAACCGCATTGCTCCTCCTGTATCTGAGGTTCGACTATCCGACGGACCCTCCTCTCCAGAACCCCTGAATAGACCTTACCAGGGAGGCTCAAGAGTGTGATCCCCCTGTAGTTGGAACACACCCTGCGGTCCCCCTTTTTAAATAGGGGGACCACCACCCCGGTCTGCCAGTCCAGTGGAACTGCCCCCGATGTCCACACGATATTGCAGAGCCGCGTCAACCAACACAGCCCCACAACATCCAGGGCCTTAAGGAAATCCGGGCGGATCTCATCCACCCCCGGAGCCTTTCCACTGAGGAGTTTTTTGACCACCTCAGTGACCTCGGCTCCAGAGATTGGAGAGCCCAACCCAAAGTCCCCAGACTCTGCTTCCACACTGGAAGACGTGCCGGTGGGATTGAGAAGGTCTTCGAAGTACTCGGCCCACCGATTCACAACGTCCCGAGTCGAGGTCAGCAGCACACCCTCCCCACTGTAGACAGTGTTGGTAGTGCACTGCTTTCCCCTCCTGAGGCACCGGATGGTGGACCAGAATCTCCTCGAAGCCGTACGGAAGTCTTGTTCCATGGTCTCACCAAACTCCTCCCATGCCCGGGTTTTTGCCTCCGCGACCACCCGAGCCGCATTCCGCTTGGACCGCTGGTACCTATCAGCTGCCTCCGGAGTCCCACAGGCCAAAAAGACCTGATAGGACTCTTTCTTCAGCTTGACAGCATCCCTAACCACTGGTGTCCACCAGCGGGTTCGGGGGTTGCCGCCACGACAGGCACCGACCACCCTGTGGCCACAGCTGCGGTCAGCCGCCTCGACAATGGAGTCACGAAACATGGCCCATTCGGACTCAATGTCCCCTGACTCCCCCGGGACATGTTCGAAGTTCTGTCGGAGGTGGGAATTGAAGCTCCTTCTGACAGGAGACTCTGCCAGACGTTCCCAGCAGACCCTCACAACACGTTTGGGTCTGCCAGGTCTGACCAGCATCTTCCCCCACCATCGAAGCCAACTCACCACCAGGTAGTGGTCAGTTGACAGCTCCGCCCCTCTCTTCACCCGAGTGTCCAAGACATGCGGCCGCAGATCAGATGAAACGATAACAAAATCGATCATCGACCTCGGCCTAAGGTATCCTGGTGCCAAGAGCACATATGGACACCTTTATGCTTGAACATGGTGTTCGTTATAGACAATCCATGACGAGCACAGAAGTCTAATACCGTAAATCCTCTAATACAGGCCCGGGCCTTTATTTACTCAAGCGCATCCTGGTTCAGGCCTTTATTGGAAGGAGGCCAGAATTAGAGGCAGGCCTATATTTCAATTTGAGCAAAATTAACTACCAGTAGAATGAAAAACAAGATTAAACCCCAACGTACAGGCAACAAGATGGGGGGCAAGAAGTATGCCCACCCCTGCTCGACGCCTCTCAGTGGGAGAAACTCCAGAGTGGTAGAGAGTCCAACCCCTCTCGAGGAAACTGGTTCCAGAGCCAGAGCCATGCGTTGAGGTGAGTCCAACTATATCTAGTTGGAACCTCTCAACCTCACACACCAACTCCCGCTCTTTCCCCACCAGAGAGGTGATATTCCACGTACCTAGATACAGCTTCTGTAGCCGAGGATCAGACCGCCAAGGTCCCCGCCTTCAGCTACCACCCTTTCCACATTGCACCCGACCCCCGGCCACCAGGCACTCGCCAGCATGCCCCAATTCCAGGCCTGGCTCCAGAGGGGGGCCCCGGTGACCCGCGTCCGGGCGAGGGAACACTTGTTTCATTTATTTTATTCATCATAAGGGGTCTTTGGGCTGCACTTTGTCTGATCCCTCACCTAGGACCTGTTTGCCATGGGTGACCCTACCATAGGCATAAAACCTCAGACAACTTAGCTCCTAGGATCATTGGGACACGCAATTCTCTCTGTCACACACACACACACACACACACACACACACACACACACACACACACACACACACACACACACACACACACACACACACACACACACACACACACACACAGTGAACTAGTGCTCACATCCTAAAGTTGGTAATAGCTGGACATTGAACTGGTGGCCATGGTTTGGCCAATGGGCAAACTGAAGATAAAATGAGGTCACACAGGGTGTATCATTAGAGCAGGGTGGTCCTGAATGTGTGACTAAACACAACATTCTGGATTCTGTTGCTCTTATAATAGCTAAAGTGGTAGAAAACATCCTGAGTTTATGTTAAAATAAAGATGAAATGGAATTTTGTTTTGTGATGAATGGAGACTGTTTATCTAGAGCAGGGGTCTGCAAATTGTGGCTCTGGAGCCACAATGGCTTTGGTTGGAAATGATGAAAGAATTTATTTTTTTCAAACTCCAGGTTTAATCAGCTTGTCAGTTTTTTCATATGATAACCTCATTGAATTTCCACAACAGAATGACACTAAAAGAACCAGGAATAGATTGAGACCTATTTATGGTTGGTTTGTTTGTCTGTTTACATAATTTTCCATAAAAATCCACAACTCATAACAATGTTTGCAAAAACACATCGGACAGTCGGACATTACAGACGTGATTTAATATTGTCCGACGAAAAACTCTAAATCATCGGACATTATGACAGACGCTGTGCGTCTTCTCTGAACGTGCCAAAATAAAATAAACTTCCTGAAAACCACATATTGCAGACTGTTGATAAATTGCTCTGATCCCGTGACACAGACATTTTTTTCAATAATCTGCAGAGATCGTCTCTGGTTTCTGCAGCAGCTGCTGGAGCGCTTCTTCTGAGTGTTTTAATTGATCTGACTGCGCACGGTGCGCGGCGCACCGTGTTTTTAAGCAGCGCTGCAGCTGTATGACAGACACAAGGTAATTTAAGATAATTTCTTTATATTGTGATATTTGTGATGAACTAAATTGTCAGACAGAATGACATTTTGTCCTTAACAGCAGTTTATTAGAGTAGTTTAACAAACAGCTGAGATAAACCAGCATCTCCAACTTCCAGTTTCACCTCAACCAGCCACAGCGTCTCTTAAAGGAACAGTAACATCAGGCTACAGCATCAGTCACAGAAAGCCCTTATGGATCATTACAATATTTAGAAATACTTTCATATATAATATGTTGTTTCTGGTGTTTCATAATAATTTATAATAATTATATGATCTCTAATAATTTCCTGATAAACTCTGTTGGTTTATGTTCTAAGCAGAGGGACTGTCTAATACTCATTTTCTGAATTTTTCAGAAAATCACATTGATGGTTCTTTTTTCAAATTATGTCAACAGATTATTGTCACAATAAAAATATGTATAATATGTAAAGGTCAGAGGTCACTACATTACCCACTGTTAAATAGATACAAATCTGAAGCCCGCGAGGACATTGTCCTACGTGGTTCAAAAATGTCCTGCGTGAGATGCTCTCACGTCTGCCAGTTTGGCAGGCATGGCTGAAAAGTTTTCGCAAACACTGCCATAAAAATACTTCTTTTTGCAAAAGTATTATTGTCTAAGTTTTAAAACTTAAAGAGCAAATTGCAAGTTAGAGACCAATCTTTAGAGAAACATAATAGAAACTCATTCTAAATTATTTAGGCTTTTAGAGTCATTTTTGTGAGAAAAATGTTTTTTTCTGCCAAATCAAGTGATGTCAGCAAAGGGAGTCCTTTTAGCTTAATCCAGAGACAAATATGGATCCTAATGCGGCTCTGACACAGAGGAAACTTTAAATGTTTATAATTATACTTATGGTGGACAAAAAACATAAAGTTATGAGTCTGGTGTACGCCTCAGAGAGCAGAGACAAGCCAGAGGGAGAAACGATTGGCCAAAGGAGAGAGATTGAGCTGTGATGTGAGGAGAAGCAGCGGGGGAGCAGCTAGGTGTCTTGGTGAGTTAACGATGTTAGCTTAAACTCGTGTGCTAGCATCACAATATTGTACAGATTACTATCATGTACCAGACAATTAAAATAGTATCGTTCAGTTAATATAACATCAATACTTGACAATAATAAACTAATGAGAGTTTGTCAGTGGTCTCATACTCGTTATCCGTTCACGTAGCGTAGTTTAGCACTTTAGAGAGAGGGAGAGACGCCTGACATCCGATTCTGGAGCTCAGGGCGGGCTGCTGTGAGATGGATCTGACCCAGAAACTAGCTCAACTGGCCCGCTGGTATTTTTTAAAAGCCTCACATCCTCTTCTAGAAGTTGGGGCGGCAGTTCTGACCTGGTACCGAAGCTGATCTGGCCAGAAGCCTGCAGTCTATTTTTAAAAGCCTCTAATCTGAGGAACTCCATCACATCGCAAGGATTGTAATCCTCTGGTCTGAAGTACGCACCACAACAACCAAGTTTTATGTAGCTAAAGCAGAAGTGAAGTCCCGTCTTTTCAGCTGCACAAAACGCCCCCAGGCATGGAAGATATTACTGTTGTTTTTCCTTTTTGGAAACCCGTGGACTCGATGTCTGCTCAGGCTGGAGTTTCTACAGCCTCCACAAATAATAGTTTATCAAAATGAACACAATCCTAAACTAGTGAACACACACACTGACTCAATAACACGACCTCTCTACCCTAAAACTCTCTATGCTTCACACTGAGCTGAGGCAGAACCTAGCTTAGAACTCCCTCTGGTTACGTCAGAGGTTAAGATTTAGGGAAAAAAAGAGCGTTTTTAGAAGCTTTGCTGCAAAAGGACACTTTTTACTTGAAAATTTGTGCTGTTATGTATTTTAAAATGAAATACCCACAATAAACATTTGACATTTTATTTTTTGGACAGCATTTTATATGAATTAGAAAAAAATTAACCTGCAGTTTGCTCTTTAAAGGTCTTGTTCACTGAGAAATTATGTAATACTTTTTGAAATACAATTGGTAACTCTGAGTTTCACATGCAGGTATGGAAATACATGGAAATAGTCTTAAACCCCTATCACCTTCCTTAAACAGGAGCGCCAGAGCTTCTTTTGAACAGAAAATGACTCACAAGGCATTCATTCACACTAGAACCCACAGCAGGTTAATATAAAAAACAACCTGCAATACTTACACCCTCCACCAGATGGCATAATACATAAATAGTGCTTGATACAGCAGGATGATGAAGAAAGTACTAACCCAGATAACAAAATTCAGTTGAATCAACGTTTAAATATGGTTTGGCAGAAACGTTGAAATTGCATTGAATCCTGACGTTGAATGGATATGGAAAATGTCCCCTAGGCTTAGCGTTGAATCAACATTGGATTTTCAACCTTACTGACGTTAAATCAACAGTGATTCCACCATCATCTAAATGTGAATTTATGTTTAAATTTCAGTTGATTTTATGTTGAATCAACATTGGATTTTCAACCATACCAACGCTAAATCAACAGTGATTCAAACCTCATCTAAATGTGAATTTTCAGTTGATTTTATGTTGAATCAACATTCGATTTTCAACCATACAGACGTTAAATCAACAGTGATTCAACCATCACCTAAATATGAATTTACATTTAAATTTCAGTTGATTTTATGTTGAAAAAATGTTACTGAATCAATATTGTTTCAACTATTATCTAAATGCAAATTAAAATGTTAATTTGGCTATTACTAAATGGTTTACATTCAGGTTTAGTCCATTACCTTTTTAAAAAACATTTTTAAAAACTGAGATAATCATAAAAATACATAAAAGATAATCACTTATGCTCCTGAACATTTCTTTGAATACACATGTAAGTGTCCTATAATTTTTTCAGATGAAATCAAATAAACAGATAAAAGTGTAAAATAGTGAATAATCAAAGTTAAATAAAATCCTATAAATAAATAAAGCAGTCAATTTATTTAACAGATAATTGTTTATTAGTTTATCACAATTAAGTTTAACAGGTAATAGTAGGTAGGTTAGGTAATTACCAGGCCCAAACAGAATATCCTTTGCAGTTAACGCCGTAATAGGACTACAACTAGAACTCCACCGCCATGACCCAAGAAGAGGACACTGTGGGAGAGAAGACAACACTTATGTCAGCACTCACAATGAAACTTTTTGCAGAGCAAACAGTAATTACAACCCCACTTCCAAAAAAGTTGGGACGCTTGGTGAAATCTCAATAAAAACAAAATACTATTTTTTCAAATCATGCAAGCCATTTATTTGATAGAGAATAGTGCAACATTTCAACTGTGTAAACTGGGGACTGCTTTGGGGGTTGAACATACACTCATATACTTGCAACATGCCTCAAACAGTTGGGATAGGGCCGATAAAATGCTGTAAAAGCTGAACACTAGACTAACATGGACTATTATCAAATATGTTTTTTGCATTATTTGAGAATTATAGTTTTTATTTTTTTTAAGTTCACACAAAATCCCAACTTTCTTGGAATTGGAGTTGTACTACTAAACAAATACTAATTATACAAACAGCAATTTAGAAATACCAAATTCACCTACATTTAGTCGTTAGTTTGCCTCCTGCATGCCAAAGGGTGTAACGTAGCCAACTTTTCACAGCGTCGCTGAAGGTCTGTTGTGTCAGTTTTCAGTCATACTGCCGACCAGCAGCTGAAAGACATAAATAATGCAAAAGTTGAATGACAATTTCATCACTAGGAACATCATTTCCTTTACATTCCTTAGATTTTTTACAC
>SSNS01001208.1:0-31386 GCA_006937985.1 Aphyosemion australe
TCGAGGTCAGCAGCACACCCTCCCCACTGTAAACAGTGTTGGTAGTGCACTGCTTTCCCCTCCTGAGGCGCCGGATGGTGGACCAGAATCTCCTCGAAGCCGTACGGAAGTCTTGTTCCATGGTCTCACCGAACTCCTCCCATGCCCAGGTTTTTGCCTCTGCGACCACCCGAGCCGCATTCCACTTGGACTGCCGGTACCTATCAGCTGCCTCCGGAGTCCCACAGGCCAAAAAGACCTGATAGGACTCTTTCTTCAGCTTGACAGCATCCCTAACCGCCGGTGTCCACCAGCGGGTTCGGGGATTGCCGCCACGACAGGCACTGACCACCCTGCGGCCACAGCTGTGGTCAGCCGCCTCGACAATGGAGTCACGGAACATGGCCCATTTGGACTCAATGTCCCCTGCCTCCCCCGGGACACGTTCAAAGTTCTGTCGGAGGTGGGACAGGTGACTCTGCCAGATGTTCCCAGCAGACCCTCACAACACGTTTGGGTCTGCCAGGTCTGACCGGCATCTTCCCCCACCATCGAAGCCAACTCACCACCAGGTAGTGGTCAGTTGACAGCTCCGCCCCTCTCTTCACCCGAGTGTCCAAGACATTTATTTTTTATAAAAGTCCTAAATCTTTACTTTGTTACATATTTCTGAGATGTCCTGTTCCCTCATCATTAGCATTTCTGTCTGATTCCCACCACCACCAGTTTACCAGTTTCACTGATGGTGAATTTGTTTCCCAGTTTAGCAGCTGACTGGTTTCTTTGAGCAGCCACTGAACATCTCTCATCTGAACATAGATGTATTTTCATTAAAAGACAAATAAACACCAAACGCTTTATATCTCCTAACTGAACTTGTCATGAATTTAATTTCCTCTACTTGAATAATCTAACAGCTTTTGTGATAAACAGCTTCATGAAAAGTCTGTATTTATCACCCATTACTGTTTTGCAATTATTAAGAGCTTTTTTTTAAATTAGACATTAGGTTGCACTGCTGCTCAGGTTGAATTACAGATGAAAGTGCAGTGAAGTGAAGTAATTATAGAAGTGTCAGCCTGAAGGGGGAAAAACTGCATGAATTAACATCATAAAAAGCCTGGTGACAGTGAAATAATGGAGTTTAGACTATTAACTGCATGTTTTCTGTTTTACAGTTTGTGTTTCAAGCTGATGCAATTCATAAGAAATTTGAAATTTTGCTCACTGTATGCAAAACTGGTAGTTTTACATTACCAAAGCTGTTTTATAGCTTCTATTGTGTCCAGTAGCTATTTTGTGGAAAATTGTTGTATTCTAGAGATGTTTTTATTGATTATGGGTGGGCAACAGGATAAACTGTTATATGGTCTAACACAGAAAGAGATATTCGTCTTTGCAAGTTCAAAATCAAAACTTGTTTTGACCCCAAAAACTGCTTTTTCCTTTAGTGTTTGCAGCAACATCATTATTATGAAAGTACAATATCATCTGCAGTCATCTGTTGGGGCAGCACCGGTGATTGTAAAAAGCTGAACAAACTGATAAAGCCTGGCTCTGTTCTTAGAACTGAACTGGATCCATTCATCCATTTTCATCCACTTATCCGGAGTCAGGTCGCAGGGCAGCAGCCTAAGCAGAGAGGCCCAGACCTCCCTCTCCCCAGCTACTTGGGCCAGCTCCTCCAGGGGAATCCCAAGATGTTCCCTGGCCAGCCGAGAAACCGGTCATACAAGGACCTAACAGCCCGTATCAAGAGGCCTGGTACCCCATACTCCCAGAGTATCTCCCCACAGGGCCCCTGAGACCTTAGACCTTACCAGGGAGGCTTTTGGCTTTTGCAGCACTTGAAGAAGTGGACGGTTTTAAAAATGTGTCCACTGTGCTATACCCCAGGAGATGCATATACGCAGTGCATCTTCAGGTCCCACTATATTTTTTTCATGGACCCCAAATTTATTGCTTGCAGACTCATGGGGATGGATAGATTTCAATGAATTATTTGCTGTCTGACCCAGATATTGTAGCTTTGTGCAATATTTTAACTTTGTGAAAGTTGAATCAGCATTGAAATTCATCATTTAAACTCATTAACAACCACTTGAACAACCTGAAAAAGGAAGATGGTTCATGGAATGATAAAGCAACTCAAATTACTGAACCACATTGTGCAAGGGAAGGAAAGGTGGTGAAAGGTCAAGCTACAGTTAAACCTTTTCCTAAAGGTGAGGTTGACTGAAAAGCATATGAAACTTGTTCTATTTTAAAGATGATCGGTCACTTTGAGTTGCATTTCATGCTGAACATGAAAATAGTCTTCAAACCCCATCGCTTGCATTAGCAACAGGAATGAAATAGACAGGGAACTGCTTGGGTCAGAAAAAGGGAAAACAGCTCTGTATCACACTGTAAAATGTGCATTCCTTGACTCACCCACATTGGCTCGCGACTACAGAAGGCTGTGTTGATTTATTAGCCAGGAGTGATCGAAACGCGCCTCAGCTAGTAAAAGCTAGCTATTAGCATTAGCAAATCCACAACATGGCAGAACATGATCAGGTATGTGTTATTTGTGGAGATAAAACATCAATGTCGCAATTTTTACCCAAGAAAGAAAAGTGAACGGGGGCAGTGGAAGAGTCACGTTGCTGTCAGCCAATCAGAGGTGAGATATCATGAATATTAATGAGTCTCCAAAGTCTGCAGTTTTCCACCCCCACTCCTCCGACTAACTTCTACTTCCTGAAATAAGCGCCAGAGCTTTATTCGCCACAGAAAACAACTCAAAAGGCATTCATTCATACTAAAGACCACAGCAGATTTATTAAAATAACAAGTGTTTGACTCCTTTAACACTTTGTTTTTGGTCAGTATTCCCATGCTCTACATTTTTCACTCCATCTGTTTGTAACATTGGGATCCTGATAGAGACGAAGCCTCTGAAACACATACTGAGATATATCTAGTAATACACTGGGGGTTATTTTTATCAGCGCTTCCTCCAGAACAACACAAAGACACGGTGCAGCTGTTTTAGCCAGATGAATGGCCCTTTCAGTGATAAATAACCTGTTCTCTTTTGTGTGTGCAAAATTGGTTGAGCACCACCGAGCGGCTTTCCACATGTCAAAATATTGCACGCTCAGAGGCAGGAAACCCTAAAAGCAGCCGTCCCCTGGTAGAAACCCACATCAGAAACCCACGCTTCACATCAAAGGAGAGAACATGTCGGTAAGTTATGAATGCATCTTTGTCGGTATAACCTCAGTGCATCACAGCTAATTGAATCTGCAGCCACACAGATACATGCACACAGCTCTACACCGATGCTTTTGCTGTTTGGGAGAACATGGAAACATCCCTGACAGACTGCATAAGGAGATGAGACCCCCTCCCCTCCTAAAGCTCAAAAACTGGATCATCAAAGGGTGAACAATGAGGAACAAAGCACCGGCTGGTCCATCAGGGCTTCACCAGAGCGCCCTCTGATTGGGAGTGAAAGCGCTACACACTCACACACACTCACTCACTCATATACATTCATGTTACAAATGCACTCACAGGGACAGACACACATTTGCACGCACACACTCGCTCTCTTGAAGACAAAGCTTAAATTAGAAGTGTGCTCCTGGGCGCCTGTACAGACATTTTGTCATGTAAAAAATTGAACAGAAGAAGCCTGAATCTTTAATTCACAGGGTGGTCAGTGTGGTGAATAATGAATAGAGATGGACCTGCAGAGATAAAGGGGTAAGGCTTGTCAAGCTGAAGCCCAGAGAGTTTTAGGTTACAGAAACGCAGCAGAATTTGGATGAGCTGCTCCTGTTGGGGGGAAAGAAGCAAAAGCTTGTTCAGGTTTGTTTTTCAGTGCAGATAAAGAAAACAGAGGCTGGCGGGTGTGAGAAATGTTATTAGTTGTAATAACTGGGTTTACTTTGAAAATATTCATTCTCATCCCTGCAGTTTCTGCAGAAAGGTTTGCTAAAGCATGCTTACAGTGATAACTGTTAATGTGGTGTTGCATTACACATGTACAAATATAATAAATCATCCTATTAAACCTTTACATGCTGCAGCACCTCACGTGATGCATTCTTTTTGTGTGATTTTGCTCACAAAAGCTGGTCAGAAATTATGACCATCTGTCTAGATTTTGCAGAGGCATCTTTAACTACCAAAACATCTCTTATTAGACATCTGGGATTCCCTCCAGGGTCTGTAACAGGGGTGCTGGTGGAGGTTCTTTGTCATGCAGGGCATGACAATCACAGAAATTGCAAAAAAAAAAAAAAAATTCACTTTTTTGGCATCGAATGATAATGTTTTTATCTATGAATGTATGTATTTGTATTTGTTTTCTTTCTTTTTTGCAAAATATCACTATTTGGTTTCTACTAAAACTTTCAGAAAGTTTTGCATGGATGTACCTGGTCAAAGATCAACTATTAAAAAACCTGAATTCAATGTATTTGTTTCAAGTAACAGCCTGTTGTTTTTAACAGTGTTTGTCCAAACAGGCTGCCCATTGCTGCACACATGAGGTGTAAGGTAGCAGAGGAAAAATGAGAGACGTGGCGTCTGAAGTCAGACTCATTTGAGATGGCTACCCACAGCCAATAAAATGGTCACAACTTATTTATTTTTAAAGATATCGACCATCATCTTGCTATTTTGCACCATCATGTATTTGCAAGATTGTATCAAAGCAGCCATAACTCCTTCCTTTCTCGACGTAAAAGACCTTAAAACTGACATGGGTAAAAAGCGGTGCTTAGAAAACGGGTCAGTTGTCTGTGATTGAACTTAGGACTGATCTGAGGATGTTGAGAGGCTGGGCCAACTGTTTCCTACACGTTGCATCAAATTATTTCTGGTATCTTAAGAAACTTTTTTATTGTCATTCAATAATTTCTAAGCGTTTTTTGCAGATGCAGTCCCGCTGAGTCGGTGGACATGAGGGACAAGTATTTTACAAAAAGATCAAATTTACCCATAAACATTAATAATGTCGTGGCTAATTAGTGTGCAGCAAAGCCATAGGATACCCTTCATAGCTTACTTCCACAGAAAGCTCAGTAAAAACAGTTTGTGTTGCTAACAGCTAAGCTGAGGCCGATACCACGGTGAGAATTCTTGGACTTATGTCAAAGCTCTCTTCAAAGAGAAGAGGGAGAAAGGGAGCTCTTCCTTAACATACACAGAGGAGCTATTGATGCTTGAGTGTGGCATCAGCCTCACCAAAGCTGCTTCCTTTGGTGGATCGCTGCCCTTAAGCTGCCGGTGAGAAAGTGTGGTCCCAAAAAGGGCAGACACGAAATGGCCAAAGAGGACTAGATGGAAGAAGACTGGATAAACCTTTAATGCATCATAATGTTAAGCTAAAATTCACTGGGGCTGGATTTCAATAAAACATAAGAGTAGCCCTCTGCCTGTCCTTAATCTGGTCTGAAAGGGAATGCTCCTTCGGGTGGAAGTGAAAGCAGCCTAATGAATTCCCATAGGAAGCTATTTACTCCACTGAGATGAGTGCAAATGATAGAGAGGAACCCATTTCATCGAGATAAGTTGTGTCCCTGAGCTGGTTCTCTAATGAGAGACTTGGTGGGGAAGGGTTTTTTGGTAAATCTGCAGGCGATTCATGACGAGGCCTCCTTTGAAAAACCTGTGTCCTCTCTTTGAATTTATTCAGGATGTGCAGCAAGAGATGACAGAATCTGTTTGAGATATTCCCCTTACCTCTCCCGGATCGTCTGCCCTCGTCTCCAGGTCTGTGTGTGTGTGTGTGTGTGTGTGTGTGTGCATGCGTGTGTGTGTGTGTGTGAGATACATGAATGGAGGGGGAAAGAAAACAGATGGAAACAAAATTGTCATTCCACTCAGTCTTTGTTGGTGACCTCACTTGCAAAAAGTGCAGGATGAGAACACACTGCACCCTCCTGCCCATCCGTCCGTCTGGTACAGACTATTAACGTTTTGTTTTAATCTTTAAATCAGAGCCTAAATGAAAAATGTCTCAGCATCATCCACTTCCTGATGCCTAACGTCACAGATTCCTTCAAAACATGAAAACCCTTTAGACCGGAGTGTGTGCTTACAGCAACACTGTTGGTGAAGCTCCCTGCAACAATAAGTACATTTTAGGAAATGTGAGAAAACAGCTGAGAGGACCACAACATCTGGGAAGACTCATTCAGATTCCATCATGGAAGGTGTGATGTGGTTTGTGACGGCATGTATGAGAACCACGTCGTTTGCACAATTGGTTTTTACCAAAAAATCTTATTTGTTAAAAATACTTTTATAAAAGTTTGTTCAGCTTATTCAGAATGCTGCTGCTAGTCTTAACAGGAACCAAGAGAACCGAGCACATCACTCCTGTTCTTAAATCTCTACACTGGTTACCAGTAACCTTAAGAATCCATTTCAAATAGCTTCTACTAGTTTATAAATCACATAATGGCATGGGGCCAAACTACATGTCGGATCCAGTATCTACACCCAGCAGGGTTCTCAGCTGGTAGAACCCCGGGTCAGAACCAAACAGGTTGAAGCTGCTTTTAGCTACTATGCTGCACACAGATGGAATCAGCTTCCTCATGACCTCAAATGTGCCCCAACTCTAGTAACTGTTAAATAAAAATTGAAAATTTTCATGTATTCATCAGCCTATGAATGAATGTTTCTTATGCTGCACCTTCTGCACTGTAACTGCTCACCCTTTAACTTTGTCCTTTTCTTTTTAATTTATAAATCTAAATTGAATTTGTATGTATTTTAATTGTGCTGCCATGTTGATTTTATTGTTCTTACCATTCTTGCTAAATGGAAAGCACACTGAATTGCCTCTGTGTATGAAATGTGCTATATAAATAAAGCTACCTTGCCTTGCCATTATATTTGGTGCTTTTACACTCTAAAAATTCTTTACATTTTTGTGATGAAAATCAAATAAATTTTCTTAATGGATTAACTTTCTAAAGACCTGTTTACTTATTTTGTTAGTGTTACTGATGATGAGTAAATACATGGAAAAATAAAAGTGTGAAATGTGCAGACTCTCAACTGCATCTAAAATGACTAATTGTGCAACTTTCCAAATATGTGTCGCCTTCTTTACTAATTTGGAATGAATTAAAATGATATTATGTGTAAATTTTAACACTGACACATCATTTTATTTTATTTGCAGCATTTATGCACTGTTGATTTCAGGTTAAGCAGCTACAGTCATTAGTTCTTGTGTTATTTTTTATTTCTACAGATCAGAAAGATTCTGATTTTATAGCATTTAATGACAAGACATGAGAAAAAAGACCTTTTTGTGCAAGAGGATGGATAAAATCTGGATTTATTTAAACGTCATGGTTCTGGGAAATGGCCGGGTGCTTCGTCCATCTTTTTATGCCCCATTTATCCCTCTCTGTCTCCTCCACTTAATGTAACCGTGCCTTACCGTCCATACCTGTCAAAACTCAAGAAGCGTGAGAGGATCCACTCCTCTCGCCTCCTCTCTGGAAAGATGGGGTCACAGCAAAAATAAGAAAAAAGGAACACAGCGTAATCTGATTCACTCTGTCTAAATAACTTATAGCTGTGTCAGCCTGAATACAGGTCAGGAAAACAGCTGCAGTCAATAATCCCATTTATCTGCTCACCCATCAGAGAAACAAATCAGCTTTGCTTTGGATCATGTTGGCTGTCAGACTTTTGATCTGAAAAAAGCATAAAACCCTCATCCCAACCAGCGGAACTCACACGCTCCCTTTCTTCTATCAGACTGAGTAAAGCCACTTACAGCGGGACGTTTGACACGGCAGCAGAGGAACGCTATGGCATCAAGTGGAAAGGAGAGATTACAGCAGAGCATTTTCTCAAATATTTTTACTCCACAAGTCATTCACTGCAGCTTTTGTGTTTTTTAAAATTCATTTCTCGGAGCAATCCAAACAAACTTTAGTGCTGCACATGTTGCAATAATAAAAACGTTCAGTTGAACTGGCAAACTTCAAGATTAACCCACTATAAACACATTTACTCTGCACTTCTACCAGAGTTCAGCTAAAATCACAGGTTTGTGATGATTTATGAGCTTTCATCTGGATGTGTAGAGGGTGCTCAACAGAGAACCAGTGTAATACACTTTGATCAAACATGACAGAGATGCTTAATAATGCAGGAAACAGCAGTTTTATATCATTAGTTTAAAAAGAAGGGTTAAAACGGTTGAATGTGCACGTAAGTCATAGAGATACATTTGAAGGTAACTAGCAGACTTATTTTTCTTTATTTAGAAATTAGCCTAATAAGTCATTTCCATTGAGAGGTGCCAGTTGAGGTGGCTCGGGCATCTGATTAGGATGCCTCCTGGACGCCTCCCTGGTGAGGTTTTCCGGGCACGTCCAACTGGGACGAGACCCAAGGGAAGACCCAGGACACGCTGGAGGGACTATTTCTCTCAGCTGGCCAGGGAACGCTTTGGGATTCCCCCAGAAGAGCTGGCCCAAGTGGCTGGGGAGAGGGAAGTCTGGGCCTCCCTCCTTAGGCTGCTGCCCCCGCGACCTGACTCCGGATAAGTGGAAGAGAATGGATGGATGGATGTCATTTCCATTAAACAAACAAAAACATGAAAAGAATCAGGACAAACAAGTGAAAACTCACTTCTGCAGGAAGGAAAACGTAGCAAAAAGTCCCATGAGCCTCTAGTTTAAAGGTTGTGGGGTTGATTTTTAACACAGCAGCCGTTTATCTAAGTGATATTCTGTGTTTCTGCATCAGCTAATCCCAGGAAATCACGTGAATTAAAATTTTTGATAACACTTTACAATAAAGGTCCCTCTATTAAAGTAATATAGCTTTACCATTGATCTCAGTGATTGTTGGGCTAGAAACTTAACCAGTGTCATATCTGACACCACTCTGCAGCCCTCTGCTGGACAGATACTGCACTTATCAGTTCTGTGGAGCGGGTAGGTGTTCTAGGGGGCGCTCTTATACCTGCATTACGGCTGTTAGATAGTTTCTGTGCAGTTAGCTTTTCAGTTTACTGATCGTCAATAAATGAACAAGAAGAAAAAGAAGAAGTTTGCTTTTCTGTTGGCATCATGGTGGAGCCTGGAAATAAAAGTAAGAAAGTAATGTCTTTGGAGGTGAAGCAAATAGCTTAAACTGGAGTAAACATGGGTGTGGCCTACACTAGATTGAGGAAACTGAAAAAGGCTATGAAATCACAGGCTGATGGTCACCTGGCTTTGTTGCTACTGGCCTTGTAAGTAATAATATTTTTTGTCCAACAGTGTGGATCTTTTTACTTTGTGGTTTATTAGTTGGCTAATGTTAGTGTTAGCTCGTTGTTAGCGCTAGCTACAGCAGGCTGCTGCAGGGTTGTTTACGATAATTGTAATTCCACTTTCAACCAGTAGGGCAGAGGAACAGGAAACTGCTCTGTGTTACTTTAACGTTACTTTAGAGCTGGGCAATAAATCGAAAATTTATCGTTATCGAAATTTCTGACTCTTATCGATATCGTTTTTCCCAAGTCAATAAATTCGATAATTAAAAAAATGAAAAGATGTGTGTAGGTTGGTGACGTTCATGTTCCTTTAAGAAGCTGTACCGCTCTAGTCACATGACAACGTGACTCAACGTAATACACGTAACAGCCCCATCTAGTGGACAACTTTTGTTTTTTGCGCATACATGTAGTTATTGTCTATTTATCGTTATCGAGGTGAACTCCTCAATATACCATGATATTGATTTTAGGACATATCGCCCAGCTCTATGTTACTTAGTGCATTATTAAGCATTAATAAACTAATATTAATGTTAATATAAAGTAATGCATACTAAGCAGACACCCCCCCTGGCACTTTGTCCTAACTTTAATGACACCTAATAGTTAACAATAGTGGGAAAGGGTTCCCTTTTTAATTAATGCTTAATAATGCACTAAGAAACATTAATAAAGGGACCCTTATTGTAAAGTGTTACCAGAAACGTCCACCAGCCTAAAAGAGTGTGTACTTATGAACCAAGACTCTTTTTCTGTGGCAGTTATTCTAAAACATAAAATCTAATTATTAGCTCAATGCTTTGTTGTTGCATCAAGGTTATTGGATCAGAATTTCACAGCTCTGGATGGACGTTTGTGAAGGGAAGCCCTGATAATTACCTGCTACTCTTTTTCCCTCAGAATAAAACATGGTCTTTAATCAGCAGGAAGGAAAACGGAGGTTTTTCGTGTGTTTGAAATTAGACATTTTTAGCGAGCAGACGACTTTCATCTTGTAAAAAAACGACTTCACTGTGTGTAAAAAAATACTCCCATGTCCTATTTTTTTTTTTTTTTGCTCATGTTGCCTTGTTGGATCTAATGAGCTAAAATTAACTGACGTTGCGGTCTGAGCAGTGTGAAACATGTCTCTTTGTGTGTATAAATGTGCGTTTGTGCATGAAGCACACAGCAGATCAATAAAATTGTCTCCTTGACACATTTCCTGCAGCGTTTCTGTCAAGCAATCAGCCGCTTTCGCTTTGGAAGCCAACAACAAATGGGACACGCTGCTGTTTAATAAAATATCTGCTTTTCTTTATATATTTCTACACGCTGCTTTACATCTACACCTAAATAATCACTATTATATGTGAACAATCATGCATTAGCATGTTCACAAATTAAAGTGTGTTTCCTTTAATTTAGTGTTTTCTTAAATTGCTCAAGTCTGAATGCATTTCTGCACAAATGAGGTGACTAGTCTTGTTAAAAAGTTGGACAATTCACTGAATGATTGTCTTTCAGCTCTTTTGTACAAACAGATCACACTAATGACTCTTGGTGACGATATAAGTATTTCCTTGTTTGTGTATCAGTCAAAGTCTGATTGGACCCTTGTTAAATTTGCTAAAAGAAAATGACACGTTATATCTAAGCATAGCTGTCTAAGTCATATTTGTGCCTTTTAGGTTCCTTTATCAGGATGCAAATTTATCTGTGAAGCAGAAAGTTTTCCAGCTCACTGCTGTTTTCACCAGAAACTCTGCCAAAAATGTTATGGCAGCGCATCAGCGGAAATTATGACAGTATGATCTCTGGCAGCGCCACGGTTCCTCAGCCATCCCTCACAGATACGTGCTTTCTTCTGCTGCCACACACACACACACACACACACACACACACACACACACACACACACACACGCACACGCACAGTTTGAGGGGGTAATTGTGTCTTTGGGAACAAACTTTTTTAATAAAACCACATTTGTTTATGTGAAACACCCATCAGGAACCATTTGGCTTCTGGAGCACAGCAGAGTTCAATGATTTCATTTTGTTCAAGTTATTCAGGGAGCATAAGTTCTTGGGGAAAAAAATGCCATGTTAATATTGGCCTGTATCAGGAATGACTTCCCATTTATCATCATGACAGTGACCTTGATCAGTTATCTGTAGGTCAGCTTTGAGATAAACACACGCACACACACACACACACGATAAGTGGCTTGTTCCTTTTGTCATATATAAAAGTGCATTTTAATAAGATGGTCTAATTATTCAATCAAAATAAAATCAGCATTTAAAGACTTACAAGGACATAAAACACACCGGTGGGAGGGAATCTGAGTTTTAGTTAAGCTTCATGTGTCCTTGCACATGTGAGCTACATCTAATCCATCTGACGGTCAATTCTCTTCCCTAACATCCTCTCCCACGGTTAAAATAACACCAGCCCTCGGGCGATGTAAATGAAGAGAGATGTGGAGACTGGGGCAGGCTAGGAGTGTAGACGGGTGAAGTTAATGCGATTGAAACTAATTGATGAATGGCTTCACGTCATCTCATGAGATGGAACCCAAAAATGTCATGTTAGCATGTAATTACTTATTGCACTCCGGTGTCTCGTGTTTGACTATAGGGTTCTGAACCTGGAATGTCAGATAAGTTATTGATGTAGCATGCTAGCATGTGTCTAATGAGAATTAATGGAAATCATCACAAATTTATGGCTCATTTGACCTAAAACTGTGTAATATTATTTTTAGGAAAGGCATGGCCTGCAGTCTACTTCAGAGAACAAAAATATCGTATTCAATTTTCAAACATCTTAAAAAATGATGTTGGATTTCTTTCAATTTGGCAACCTAATTATTCATGGGAACAAATGTCATCTGAGTCATCCTTGCCTTAATTAGGGCTGCAGGTCCATTAGTTATTTCTGTCAAAGATATCTAGTGTGATCATTTTTTACTAATGACAAGAGAAAATTACAACAATATACTGTATATGAGTATTTACTCATTTTGAATGTGTATATCTTTATCATTTTTTTATCTTGACATGTGCGATCCACTTTACTGTTTTTTCTGTTCTCAAAGGTTTTGGATTATTAAGATTGCAAAGAACTTAGGCTGTATCAACACCAGATTTTCTTTCCGACTTTGCAGTCACATTTTAAACACGCTGAATAGAATAGAATAGAATAGAATAGAATAGAATAGAATAGAATAGACTTTATTGATCCCACAGTGGGGAAATTCACTTGTCACAGCAGCATCATCACTCAAAAGGTAATTAGAAGAAGATTAAAAAAAACAAGGATACATCTATATACACATAGGCAGTAATCTAGTATTGTAATCTTAGATCACTAAAAAACCACAAATAAAAGATAAAAACAAACTTGGTACCAACACTATGCAGCATACTAGAATAGTTATAGTTATTCATATATATATATATATATATATACATTTTACTCTGGTTAATTCTGCTGTTCCATCTAATTTTATTTTCTACAGTGTGGCGCACCCTTGTGGCAAAGGTAAGCTATTAATCAGCCCGTCCTCTTGGGGGCGCTGTCACAGAAAACAAGCCAAAGGACGGAGTCGAGAACGGAAGTTAAACTGTTGTCCATCCGCCAGTGATCCTGCGCGCCGCTGAAGCAACGATGGCTACCAGTGGAGCAAAACAAACACCTAAAATTGTCTCCAAAACCACCGCGGGAGGCACAGGGGCAGCGGGGGCCAGTGGCGGGCCCCCGATAATGCCTCTTGCCTCTCCGCTTATGGGGAAAAAGAAGAAGCCGTTTCTGGGGATGCCCGCTCCGCTAGGTTACGTTCCTGGTCTCGGCAGAGGGTAAGCTAACTTGATGCTAAGTAGTTAGCTCCTCCAGTGCGTGTTTGTTGACAGCTTGAAATGTCCACCTGTTGCATGAAGTGTCAAATAAAACAAGTTTTAAATGAAATTATAATAATTTTTTGTGCTCTTTGCAACAAAGAACAAATCTCCGATCTGAAGGGTGGAAGTAATATTTGTATTTCAGTGCCACAGGTTTCACCACCCGGTCCGACATTGGTCCTGCTCGGGATGCCAACGATCCCGTGGATGATCGGCATGCCCCTCCAGGGAAGAGGACGGTTGGGGACCAGATGAAGAAGAATCAGGATGATGATGACGAGGATCTGAACGACACCAACTATGACGAGGTCTCAATAACGAAATGTTTTTGTTTCTTTTTATTTCAGTGCATCCATTCAGTAATAACTCCTGTTTCTGCTCCTTGTACAGTTTAATGGTTACGCTGGTAGCTTGTTCTCCAGTGGGCCTTATGAAAAGGACGATGAAGAAGCAGATGCTATCTACGCTGCACTTGACAAGAGAATGGACGAAAGGCGCAAAGAAAGAAGGTAAACAATAAAACTAATCTACCTCTTGGCAAAAAATGACCACACACCTACATAAGAAGTGCACAGAACATCCTTTTTTCATCCCTGTGTTGAGTTAATGTGTTCCTAATAAGGTCTGTGGTTGATCTTTATAGAGAGCTGAGAGAAAAGGAAGAAATAGAAAAATACCGTATGGAGCGACCTAAAATCCAGCAGCAGTTTTCAGATCTGAAGGTATGTTTTCCACATTCATTCTGTTATATTCACTCTGCTTTTGTTTTTAGTTATCTATCTTTAATGTATTTGTGCAGGTTAACTGCTTACTCTGTATACTGATTTGTTTGCATTGCTGTTTTTGTGCTTTTAAAACAAATTTTTGATGTTTATTTGCCATTTGTGAAATTCTAAAATAAAGGTCCATGAAACTATTAATCTTTCTTATGCTCAGACACGCATCTCTGTTTTATTGTTTCATTACAGAGAAAACTAGCAGAGGTGTCAGAGGAGGAGTGGCTGAGCATCCCTGAAGTTGGAGATGCCAGGAACAAGCGACAGAGGAATCCTCGCTTTGAGAAGCTCACCCCCGTCCCCGACAGCTTCTTCTCTAAACATCTGCAGAGCGGAGAAAACCACACCTCTGTTGATCCTTTGCAAGGAGTTAGTAGCCATGAAAACACACACACACCCTAACTCCAATCAGGTCACCAAACATTTGTTGTAGTTTCATCTTACCCCAGCAGGAGTCAGAATATCCATTTAGTCTAGTTTGTCTCTGGTTTATTTTATTGCAGCCATGCAATATATTGTAAGTAGATATCTGCTTATGAGCATCAACTACACGTTTAAACATAAACAATTGATTTATCTACTGGACTTCATGCATGCAGTGTTTAATTAAATACTTTTACTGAAAACAGCTGTGTTTAATTAGACAGAGCTGGTTCCATGTTTAATTCTGCAGAACAAAAAGCATCTTTTACTTGTGTCAATTATAGCTGTAAGAAAGTGTTACATGATTCAGCTTTCTTAAGCTGTTCACACACACTGTAACACAATTCCTGCTTTCTGTCTTGGTAGCTGGGCGGCCTGAACACACCATACCCAGGCAGCATGACTCCTGGTCTGATGACTCCAGGAACTGGAGACTTGGATATGAGGAAAATCGGTCAGGCCAGAAACACTCTCATGGATATGAGGCTCAGTCAGGTAAACCCATCTAAATCCTGAGCTACTTTCACATTTATCATGATTTGACCTGTTTTTATTATTTTTCCCTCACTCCAGGTGTCTGATTCAGTCAGTGGACAGACAGTGGTGGATCCTAAGGGTTACCTGACTGATCTCAACACCATGATCCCCACTTATGGAGGAGACATCAGGTACGGAAAAACTGCCTATAGAACAATTTTCTTTTGAAATAAGTTCTTATGTGTTTAACGAATTACACATACATCTCACACCCAGCGACATCAAGAAGGCTCGCCTGCTGTTGAAATCTGTAAGGGAGACTAATCCCCATCACCCGCCTGCCTGGATTGCTTCTGCCAGGCTGGAAGAGGTGACGGGCAAACTGCAAGTGGCCAGGAACCTGATCATGAAGGGCACTGAGATGTGTCCTAAGGTAAACAGCTAAATGCTGACTGTGAAAAATGCTAATAACCTTCAATAACAAAAGATTTCTCTCTCTTAACCAGAGTGAGGACGTGTGGCTGGAGGCAGCTAGGCTCCAACCTGGTGATACGGCTAAAGCTGTGGTTGCTCAGGCTGTTCGCCACCTCCCACAGTCCGTCCGCATCTACATCAGGGCTGCAGAGCTCGAAACAGACATCCGAGCTAAGAAAAGGGTCCTCAGGAAGGGTAAGGCTTTACTTTTACTTTCTCTGCCTGCATCTGTTGTCAGATTGTGGGACGGTTGTGTTGAAGAGGCTTCTCGCTGCTTTGTTGTTATAAACGGAGGTTCATGAGCCTTCCCAGCAGTACGTGTGTGAATGAGTCTGATTCTGCTTCCAAAAGGAAGACACTTATTTCTCCAGGGCTGAAGACCAGTCTCAATCTGTTGATTGTCTCATAAAACCACCCTCACAAAGCTATCAGAGTTACACTTGGCTGCTGTGTTTCTGGCTCCTTGTCAAGGCCAGGCTCTGTGTTTTAACCAGGGTGTCAGTGCCCCGACACACACATGCACACACAGGCTCACACGTACCAATATTTCCCAGCAGCATACCCGACTGACAGAGATGGATCGAAGTTTCCTCTTGAGGAAGAGCCCTCGCCGCCTCTACTTGTTCAAACGCCTCTGCTCTACTCTATTACACACAAAATACGTACACCAGACTTTATTACACTTTAGTACAAACACACCACCGTCACACACTTCATTTCATTTGTCTTGACTAATTAATTATCTATTAGAAAGAGCTTCCTGGTGTTTTGAAATATGTAGGACCACATTATCAGATGCTGCTGATTTACAAATAGTGCCATTGATTGAATAAATAACTTCCCCATTCAGGCTCTATACCATCCCAGCTGTTAATTCACTATTCCTGAGTCATTTGCGGATGTGTCTGAGTGAAGCTGCAGCTACAGGATTCTGCTTCTGACAGATGATTCTGGACCCAAGCAATGTGAAGATTGTGTTAAGATTTTTGCAGACTGTGTTGCACGGCCTGTTAGGATTAATTGGTAAAATTGTTCCAGTGCTGTTTTTACTTTTTAAGAGCAAAGTGTTGCAAGTTTCCTGCAGCTCAGGAAGAATAGGCATGACAGCAGGCGTGTTTACATAACCGATCTGAGGAGATGCTGATGAATCTTCACTGCTGAGTCATTTTTTTATGGAACTGAACGTTTATTGGACTCTTTCCATCTGAGGCAAAAGTCACATGTTAGTGTGGGGATATTAGTCTGACTGGGATTTGTCCTCATAAAACCAATGGTTCTCTGAAAGATGACCAATCCCTGCCACAGATTCTGAAGCTATCATGTTTGAAAGGAGTTATTTACTTTGAATATATGTTAATATGTTAGAAAATGACTCTATTTGTGTGGCTTGTTTTGCTTTTAGCCTTGGAGAATGTATCAAAGTCAGTTCGGCTGTGGAAGACGGCCGTCGAGCTGGAGGAGCCGGAGGATGCCCGCATCATGCTCAGCAGAGCGGTGGAGTGCTGCCCTACAAGCGTGGAGGTATTATTCACTCATGCAGACTTTAAAACACGTGTCACACACGGTGGCATCACGTCTAAATCTTCATATATGTTTAAACATTAGCTGTGGCTGGCGCTGGCTCGTCTAGAAACCTACGAGAACGCCCGTCGGGTCTTGAATAAAGCTCGAGAGAATATCCCCACCGACCGCCACATCTGGATCACAGCTGCTAAGCTGGAGGAGGCCAACGGCAACACTCAGATGGTGGAGAAGATCATCGACAGAGCCATCACCTCTCTGAGGGCCAACGGCGTGGAGATCAACAGAGAGCAGTGGATCCAGGTTTGTTAGAGGAAGTGAATGCAGGAAGACACTGATGCTGACCATCATTTTAATCTGCATTGGGCTGATCTGTAGGATTAAATGCATGATCACCACTTATGCAGCTTCCATGTGGAAGTTTTTACTTCCATAATCCCAGTTTTCAGAAATTAAAAGAAGAGAAAAAAAGCAGAATCTATAGTAATGTGCTTTCTAAGATGTCCTAAAAGAAGCTTTAGGAACTTTGTGATGCTTTTTTTCTTGTAACTACGGCCAGTCGTCATTTCCTTTTTCTAGCTAAGCCCAACATATACCAATATGTTGAGGAAATAGCGTACTGTACCTTTAAATCTGGGAAAGACAGCACGGTGTGCCATTTCTGGATGCGTTCCACTTTGATAGCATGCCAGTGAGTTGGCACAGCTCCTCTCAGTTGTTTCATCTGGATGCATCAAAAACAAAGCAGCTCCTCTGACTGACGCTTTGTTTAGTATCGTTCAGTTATTTTGCAATCGTGTCCTTTTACACGAACCTCCCTCTGATTGTTTATTTCCTCAACAGCTTCAGGTTGTTAGGGAGATAAATAAACTGGTAAAGTTTGGTGTAGGGAAATAGAAAAACAAAATTCAAACGAATTAGAATAAATAAATATGTTGTTACTACACAGTTTTATCTAAATAACTTTTTTAACTTGTGTTAAAAAAGGACTTTTTATTTTCAGAGTTTGTTTTTTTCTGTTTTAAACGAGCTGCTGCTTTGCTTTTCCAACAACAACAAACCCCGGGTCCATCTGGGTCTAGATCAGAAAACTAGATAAGTTACAGTTATAAACTGTAAGTCATCTACACGGATATCAATAAATAACCAGCCTCGTGTCTGATTGTCTCTAACACCAGATATTTCCATCATTTCAGTGTATTTCCTGACTTTCAGTGTGTAGCCTTCATTTGTGCATTCTTCTCTTCCACCCAGAGTGTTTTCCCTTCTAAAAGCCTCTGCTTGACCCGCAGGATGCAGAAGAATGTGACAAAGCAGGCAGCGTGGCGACTTGCCAAGCTGTGATAAGGGCCGTCATCGGGATCGGCATTGAAGAGGAGGACCGCAAACACACCTGGATGGAGGATTCAGACAGTGTGGGTTTGGAAACACATGTTCACATCCTGATATCTGTAATAGTAACAGATAATTTACCTTTAAGATGTTTTCCGTTTGTTCTTCAGTGTGTGGCTCATGGAGCGCTGGAGTGTGCCAGGGCCATCTACGCCCACGCCCTGCAGGTGTTCCCCAGTAAGAAGAGCGTCTGGCTCAGAGCAGCCTACTTTGAGAAGAACCACGGCACCAGGTCACCAGTTTGGTCCATGACGGACGACGGCTACTTACACTACTCCCATCCTTATTTATTCTCACTCTTGTTTTCTCTCTTCTGTTTTTAATCTGTGACCGCTTGCATCCATCATCCCTCTGTGGCTGCTGTATCAGAGAGTCTTTGGAGGCCCTGCTGCAGAGAGCAGTGGCTCACTGTCCCAAAGCAGAGGTGCTGTGGCTGATGGGTGCCAAGTCCAAGTGGCTGGCTGGGGACGTGCCAGCATCTCGGAGTATTCTTGCTCTTGCCTTTCAGGTGATGATGAAACCACGCAGAGTTTAGGAAAGTGTTTGTGTCTCTCTCTCTCTCTCTCTCTCTCTCTCTCTCTCTCTCTCTCTCTCTCTCTCTCTCTCTCTCTCTCTCTCTCTCTCTCTCTCACACACACACACACAGTCTGTGTGTCCTGTGCCTGGATCAGGCCTGATCTCTTTCTCCTCTTGTTGTTTATGCTAGGCTAACCCCAACAGTGAAGAAATCTGGCTGGCTGCTGTCAAACTGGAGTCTGAGAATAACGAGTACGAGAGAGCCCGTCGACTGCTGGCCAAGGCTCGCAGCAGCGCTCCAACAGCTCGGGTAACGATGGAGAAACACATTCTAGTGACAAAGACGTGACTCCAGTTTGAACTCTTATCACCTAAGCATTCGCCTGCTTGAGATTTTATTGGAAAAGTTCCACAGAAGATCAAAACTTTCTGGTTTTATCACCTCAGTGTCAGTCTGTGTTCTTGTATGACCTCTTACCCAGTTGACTTGATGTTTTTTTTCTTTTTTGTTGTAACAACAGCTTGATGAATAAGTCAATGGTTGATTGTCATTAACATGCCTTAGCTTTAGTCTGGGGGTGTTTCTGAACCTACAAACAGTCCGCAGCACCCAGGCTGACAGATTCTGTTAGCGGTGCTCTTAAACCGTCACTCAGCCTACCTGCTGTCCTGGATTCCCTCCTGTTGAGTGCTGACAGACGTGACAGAGAGCGTGCTTTAATGTTGGCCGAGCCAATGCTTCTGTCAGATAAGATAACGTTTAGGTGTTAATAAACCACCCAGGCTGTCAAAGGGAGGAATAAGGAACTGGATGTGCTTCATACAAGGATTATGGGATATTTTTACAATCAAACTTTACATTTCTTACCCATATTTATTACTTCTGAGAGACCAGCTGTATTCTTTTACTCTCCACAGGTGTTTATGAAATCTGTCAAGTTGGAGTGGGTGTTGGGAAACATAGAAGCTGCCCAGGAGCTGTGCACCGAGGCCCTCAAACACTACGAGGACTTCCCCAAGCTGTGGATGATGCGAGGACAGATAGAGGAGCAGTGTGAGAGCATGGACAAGGCCAGGGAGGCGTATAACCAAGGGGTGAGGCGGCGGCTGGAGTGTTTATCACATGAACAGAGGATTGTGGGAATTCATGTTTTTTTGTGTGTTTTTTTTGTTTGCTGCAGCTGAAAAAGTGTCCCCACTCAGTGCCCCTGTGGCTGCTGTTGTCTCGACTAGAAGAGAGGGTGGGACAGCTGACCAGAGCCAGAGCCATCCTGGAGAAGGCTCGACTCAAGAACTCACAGAGCCCGGAGCTGTGGTGAGAAAACCCAACCATTAATTCACTCTACAGGATCAAATAATCAGAATATGCTTATACAGCTAAAGCAGAAAGCCAAATGAAGTTGTGTAACTAATATTAAATACAGTCAATAAAACTCTCTGTGTGGGTAATCAGGCTGGAGTCTGTCAGACTGGAGTTCAGGGCTGGACTGAAGAACATTTCCAACACGTTAATGGCCAAAGCCCTGCAGGAGTGTCCAAACTCAGGTAAGTGTAACATCCTGAAGACTTATGAAACTGCTCCAGATAACAACATCAGAAATGCGTTTGTTAGGTTCCTTAAAGTCCAGTTCTTCATTCCTGTTTGGATTTTTGATCAAAGGCATCCTGTGGGCCGAGGCGGTGTTCTTAGAGGCCAGACCCCAGAGGAAGACCAAGAGTGTGGATGCCTTGAAGAAGTGTGAACACGACCCTCACGTGCTGCTGGCTGTGGCAAAGTATGGCTTTATAGTCCAGATCCACCTTAACGGTTAACTGTGTTTTATCAGAGTCTATCTGGTCTTCAGATGCTAATTTTTGCACGTTGCAGGTTGTTCTGGAGTGAACGTAAGATCACCAAAGCGAGAGAGTGGTTCCTCAGGACGGTAAAGATCGAGCCGGACCTGGGAGATGCTTGGGCTCTGTTCTACAAGTTTGAGCTGCAGCATGGCACAGAGGTACAGGTTTTAGGTCTAGACTACAATCACACCTCTTAGAATCCATAAATAGCAGCTAAATATTAGTCTTACCCCTCAAACTGGATTTTGAATAAGCTGCATGGCGGACGTTTAACCTCGCTGCTTTCCACCCATCAGGAGCCGCAGGAAGAGGTGAGAAAGCGATGCGAGAATGCCGAGCCCCGTCACGGAGAGCTGTGGTGCGCTGAGTCCAAACACGTCCTGAACTGGCAGAAGAAAACAGGAGAGATATTGGTGCAGGTAGCCAGCAAGATCAAGAACACCTTCTAAGACTGAAACACCTGGCGGACTCTGGCAGTCACTCGTCCAGCTGTTAAGGACACGCTTGTTCTCTACCAGGACTTCACCAACGTTGGTGTTTGTTTACCGAAAATTATGATTTAATGTCACTGTGGAAACAGAATTCAGCATATTTTTAATTAAAAGCTCATCTATAAACGTCGGAGTGAGTGATCCCCCCCCAAGTGAAAATGCATCTGGCAGAAGTGACTGTTTTTGTGGAAGCGTTGCTTAGTGACTCCAGATGGATCAAAGTCTTGGCTCAGACCTTCAGGTGTTTTTCCACTGTGATTTTTTTTCTTTTGTAAAGTAAAACTCCCACCATGTCTGTTTAAACCACTAGATGGTGTCTTTTGTGATTTTTAATGGTTTTTCTCACCCCCACCCTCATTATGATTCCATCACCAGACTAGATCAGGCTAATGTCATCACACCCCCACTCACATTTATCCAGTGGCATTCTTATTTATTTTTTAATTGAATCTTCCTGTCTCTTAAACACATCCCAGCCCTTTTTATCCATTTGCTGAATCAAAACGCCTTCCTGAGAGGGAAGGAGGACTGCTTGAATTTATTTTCCAGAATAAAGCACCAAACATCTTTTTGTTAATGATTTGCCCCTCCCTCCTGCAGGAACAGCAGAAGATGCTGCTGCACATCCGTTTTGTATCCGATGAGCTCTAGCAGAGCTAGATGGATCTCAGGTGTTCTGACTGTTGCCTGATCAGATCGTAGCTGCAGACTGTTTTGGTAACGCATTCAGCAGAATCCTGAGTTGTCGAGTATGAAATAATAAAGTCGACCAAAGCAGTTGCTGTTTCTGCTCTCTTGTTTAGGACGTGTTTGGATCACTTAATGCACCGTTTGTTTACTTCACAGAGTCTGTTCAAATAATCAACATATCTGCAGCAACAATTTAGATTTTTAATAGATGGTTTAAACCTGGACTAAAAACAAGCAGATGAATATAAACTTCATTTTAAAATTCAGAAGAGATGGAAACCTAAAATCCAATAAAAATGACTCCAGTGCTTCCTGCACAAGGTGTTTGTGCTCAGGTAAACGGATGTGTTGGATTATTGTTGACATATTCTACGTGGCTCCCATCCAGAAAACCAGTAATAAACTTTAGGACAGCCTGATCTGATTTTACAAAACCATCACATCCAGGATTTGTTCTTTTTCAAATGTCAAACTGTCTGTGTGGGATGTTTACACACACACACAGCTGTTCCCACGTCTGGGCGTTTGGGTTTTCCAGGCTGAGCTCCGGAGCTACAATCCCTCCAGTAACTAACCTGTTTTTGGTCGCGTCTCTCAACCGAAACCGAAACGAGGAAGACATGGGAGGTGATTAATTGCAGATTTGTCGTGGGACTTGATCGGACTGGAGTTTGGTGAAATCCAATGCCCACCAGCAGCCATCCATGACGGGGATGGAAATACAAGCAGCGGTCGCGTTGGAAACCACGCAGCTCCTCGGACGTCTCGCCGCCTCGCTAACCTCTGCTCTAGAGGAAGCGCAAAAACACTGAAGGAAAAAAAAAAAGGTTTGGTAACAATGAGACTTGCTGAGATAACTCGTGGGATCTCCCAGACACCGACAGAGATGGGTTTGCTCGTCTGAAGATCCTGAAGAACATGATAAATGGTGAGTGCCGCCGTGCGTATTTACGCACCGCAGGACCTGGAACACCCGGACCAGTAACTTTAGTTTAGTTGATAGTTAAGGATTTTATCACATAATATGATTTAAACTTCCTGCTGTGACTATGAGGGAATGTGAGTTGATCTATTTCGCAGCAGAAACAAACAAACCACCAGATTTATCCTGATGAACCTTTTCCTCTCCCCAGTGTCTGACCGGAACCCTACTGCGAACTGTCCTGGTGCTTCTGTTGCTGGCCAGCTGTTGTGGGAATAAAAGGTGCAACTATAACGAAATCCTGGGCTCCTACAGAGAAGTCATCTTTGTTGAGCTGCAAAATCTGGTATGACCACAAAAAATTAGTCCAAAAGTCAAGTTTATTTAGTTTTTAATAACTTGTTTTAAAGTTGGCTTCAGTTAAAAAAAGCTTTGGAATAACACGAAGAGGGTTAGTGTGATAGGCTGCCCTCCAGTGTTTACTTCTTAGAGCTCCTCTTCTCTCTACAAAAATATTATTTATTATTTTAACCACCACGTTTTGCTTCTTGCAGAATCTGACTGTATCAGATAACTCGATGAAAGGGAGAGATCCTTGTTCCTCCAGAAAGGCAAGTGGCACCAGATAGTTCCATTCAGATCAAACTTTATTAATGAGGTTCCTCTGGGAAGTCAGAAAAAAAGTGTTTCAACAAGAAAAAAAGTCATAAAATAAATTTAAATATCAATATATCATCAATATCAGAAAAATATGAAAATATATCAAGAGTATTTACATTATTATGATTATATTACATTATTATTTTACTATTATACAGTATTTACATCTTGATAATATTGCACAGGTTAGTGCACATAATGGGGTCTATTTCACAGTCTTATGTGCAAAATTCAACTGAAGAATACACGAAAGAGGCCAATGTTTCTCAAAACACACCTGAGATTCAGTTTATTAATGTTCCTGCTGTATTAAAATAATGTTTACAGATAATCTTGCAGATATTTCTATGTTTGGTATGTGACGTGACCCAGTACTTCCTACTGGTTCAGCACCATGGACAGGGTACTTCACACATGGTGATGATCTCATATGAGAGGTCTGACAAGTGTCGGAGATTTAAGGAAATCTTATAATCAAAGTGGTTAATTAAAAATTTGTTTCAGTTTCTTAAATATTAAATTATTTTTTCTTCTCCTGGCAGGTAGGTCACATCCTGGTGTCCATCTATGGTCTGACGCAGCAGATAAGGTGTCAGAGGAGTGGGAAGCAGACATCTGATCTGGAGAAGCCAGTTGAGAGCATGGAGCAGCTCATCCTTCAAAACTGCAGTCCCACTTATTTGGTAACAAAATGACTTAAATAAGTCAGGATTTTGGTCTTTAACGTCAACGATTGGCAAACCTTATGTTTTTTTTCTTCTTGCACTCTTTAAGACAAAGACAACTTCTTGCTCAACTGTTCAAAAAATACGAGGAAAGAAGAGGAAGAGGAAAATATTCATCAAAGTAATCAAATTACTGATCACTTGTTGGCAAAAATTTCAGAGCAGCTACAAATCTTCTAAGTAGGGTCTGGTGTGACTGTGGTTTAGGAGTCACAAAAACACCAGTTCACGTATGTTCACAGCACCATGATACGACTCTTTCTGCAGAGATGGCTGACAATAATCATGAATGTTGAGTTCTCAGTATTTAGTGTTCTAACTCTTTCTGCATTTGTCAGCATCGCTCCTGTTATGTTGTTATAGTTTCATTGTAACCACAAATAAGCTAAACAGTAAATGCAAGTATTCAGCAATATGCACATTTCAAAGACTTTCCTATGTGTTGTGTTTGTGAGTCAAACTTAAAATGTGTCTCTGTGTATTATCCTGTGAATTCAATGTCACATAATAAAAAGTAGAAATAATTACAGGACTCTCACACGCTGAGCGTGAAACACACACGCATGGCCGTCGTCACACACCACACCTCTAATTTGTCACGCTGATTGTAAAGTTCATCTATCTGAGCTATGCATTGTGTCTCATTAATATACACCCTCCCCTAGCTTCAGCACTCAAACTCAGACATTTTAATTGACTTTATATGAACAAGGAGGGGAATTTACACCCTCCAGTGGTGACAAACTGTAACTACACTCAGATTCCGATAAACCATAAGAAGAGAACATTTTCAAGGCTGGCAACTTTAGATTTTTTAAATTATAGGGGGGTTTAAAGACCATTAGGTTTGGCAAAACTGACACAAAAAAGTGATAAAGCCAGATTACATTTTTTTAGAGGCAGAATTGATGCTGCAATCACTTTTTGCCTTGTAAAAAACAACAATGTTAATTAATTATGAGCAAATCATACAGAAAAATTGGATAAAACTGTGGGAAAGCTATTTAGTTTATATACTTTAATTTTACATTTATTTTCATTGCAAAACAGGTATTTTATGTTTTGTCTTATAAATTAGGACACTTATAGCAAATGGGGCCGATTCTTACTAGAAAATAATATATTATGTTCAGGGTTACATAGTGTCAGTATGTTCTAACATGTATACATTATCTATTGGAAGGTTTCTAAAATGCTAATGTGAATAAGAGTGATTTGGAAATGTTTTTCTTTTTATCTTGATTTGCTATTTTACAATTTAGTTATTTGTTTTTGCTCATTTTCTGGTTTGTCCTTTAAACAACGAGATTACGTATTTCACTTAAAATGTTTATCTGATTATGTAAGTTTAACAATCAGCTGTTATAATCAAACATTTACTTAAAATTTGAGTTGCCTTTTTATCAAATAGTTCATTTTTACTATGACTGGAGTCTTTTTTCTGACTACATTGTCAAATGTTAAAGTAAAGTTAGTTACTAGAGTACTCTACAAACTCAGTTTTTAATTGCCTTATAATGAGCAGGGGAAACATAGTGCGAGTAATTCCAAAATCCAATTTCAGTGTACTTTGAAATAATTCATAGGATTTGTTTCTAATAATTAACTAAATGACATGTAAATCCTCCTCCTCCTACATATTAATATTTTCAAGAAGACACAATATTTAATCTGATTTTATATCCCAGTTTAAGTGGCATAAGTGGTCTAAAATGTTTACCAGTTCAAAAGTGTAGTTTCAGTTTGGCCCCACTGGAGGGCGACAGCCGCCCTTTTCGATCAAATTAAGAAGAAAAATTAGAAGAGAAGAGATGGGGCATTAATGCCCTCCAGTGGCGAAAAGCTGAACTACACTCTGAAAATATTTTAGCCTCATTGTCTCACTGAAGCTGGAAAAAAAAACATACTTTTTTGTCCAATTGGGAATGTTAATACAATGGAGGAGGAAGAGCAGGAGAAGAGGGGACTACCTTTATAAAGTTACAAATAGCTACTTAGTGCAAACCTTTCCTGTAAATTATTTTAAAAAAACCTATGGCATTTCTGAGTTAGCAACAAAGGAACTCGCTCTAGCAGTCTCTTTTCTTTTTATTTAGCTAAAAATACAAATAAAATATTTTCTACATTTCCAAATCACTCTTGTTTACAATCCATCCATCCATGCATCCATCCATCCATCCATCCATCCATCCATCCATCCATCCATCCATCCATCCATCCATCCATCCATCCATCCATCCATCCATCCATCCATCCATCCATCCATCCATCCATCCATCCATCCATCCATTCTCTTCCGCTTATCCGAAGTCAGGTCGCAGGGGCAGCAGCCTAAGGAGGGAGGCCCAGAATTTCTTCTCCCCAGCCACTTGGGCCAGCTTTTCCTGGGGGATCACAGGGCGTTCCCTGGCCAGAAGAGAGACATAGTCCCTCCAGCGTGTCCTGGGTCTTCCTTTGGGTCTCCTTCCAGTTGGACGTGCCCAGAAAACCTCACCAGGGAGGCGTCCAGGAGGCATCCTAACTAGATGCCCGAGCCACCTCAACTGGCTCTTCTCAATGTGGAGGAGCAGCAGATCTACTCCGCGCCCCACCCAGATGACCGAGCTTCTCACCTTTTTACATAGCAAAAGTGATTGTGGCATCAATTCTGCCTCTGAGAAATTAAATCTGACTTAGTATCACTTGATTGTGTCATTTTTCCAAACCTAATGGTCTAAATAAATATTATTTTAAATAAATCTCACACCAAGATTTTTGCAAACATTGTCAGGCAGCCCTGGAAATATTTTCTTTTCTTATATCTATTATTATTATTATTATTATTATTATTATTATTATTATTATTATTATTATTATTATTATGTAATTTGGAGGGGTGAATGGAGAAACTTGGCCGCCAAGTACGCATGTGCACTCTCGGCCAGTAGCACAAAATGAGCGGAACATTTCTAAAGGGACACTGTTTCCACCCAGAGCCTATATTTTGTTACATAGCTTTCCGACAAACGAGAGGGTTAGCAACCAAAGACGTTAGCAACCGTAGCAACCATAGCAACGCTCTCCAGCGCCGAATGGGGCGTCTACGTATTCATGTCCATAGATATCATGTTCATGTCTATGTTGTTGAACACGCGTGCGTGGGCGCGTGCCGTATGTAACACGTGACTTTCGGATTATAAACCTTTGTGACGTAAGTGGGCGGGGCCTATTCGCCCCCTTGCAGTCTTCTAGTCTCATCGGCACGGCACATTCGAGCCACAGAGAATACATTCATTTAATCAGCATTCATCCAATCGACCACACGTCTGGGATTTCTCTTCAGAAAATACAACAGCAAACATGAGTTCTACTTCACATTTGAAGTCCACCATTGTGGAAAACCAAGAGATCGAAATGAAAAAGTCTATAAGCTCGCTAGTTAAAGGAATAATTACTGCCGCAGCTGAAAAATCGAACACAGCCCATTCACCGGATGCCCTACAAAACAACTATAACTTTTATTTTTTGTTGATTTGGGAAAATGTAAAAGGAATTGAATTTTACATTGATCCAAAGAGTTTGCTCAAACTCCAGAAGATGATATGCAGTAATATTTGTAACAGATTAAACTGTAAAGATGAAGACTTGTTCACCTTGATTGAAACGAAGAAAACTCCCTTTATCAAAACAATAATTTTTTTAATGAAAAGTGCAATTGTAAAACTTCCCAAAAACTCTTTGGAAAACGTTTGTCAGAGTGAAGAAGCCACCAGGGGCCAAAACGTTTTGACAGAACAAGACAGACGTTTGGTGGACGTGACTCTGCATTTGGATAACAGCATGACTGAAAACCATCGCCGTGAGATTCCCAAAAAATCTTTTTTCATTTCAAATCCGGCCAGCGCCGTCTCCAGTTCTCGCAGTAAAGGAATTATGACAGGTCAATCAAAAATAACTGGTCTCCATCAGTCTGTCTCTTCTCAGCTAAAAACAGCCCCATCAACTGGAAGATTTCAATTTCAGAAGCCATCTGCAAATCTGCCAGCTGTGGAAGAAAGCGTGTTTGATTCTGTGATTACGAAGGATGCATCAGTAACATGTTATTCTCCAGATTCATCCACACCTATAGACATTCAAGAGACGTACAGGCCACCACAGGAGAATTGGAAATCAGATGAATGTTCGTCATCTGAAACCTCCCTGGTGGAAACCTCTGAACAGCTGATTGCAGCTTCTGACAGTATGACCGTTGATTTGTCAGAGACACGCGCGTACGTGAAAAGCCCTGATCAAGAAGAGTTAGTGTTTCGACTGGTTGAGAGAATAACTGAACGGGCCAGTAATAAATCCCAACGGATCGAGCCATTTCACTATGTGCAAATCTTACAGGAGTCAATCTTTGAACGAGTCTGGGCCGAAGTTAAAGGAGAACAATTTGATTTTAAACCTGAGATGGAGTCAAAAATTCACAGGGAAGTTTTCTCATACATTTGTATGAACAATAATTGTTACCCTGGTGATGTGTTGAATTTAATGTCTTCATCACCAGAATCAATAGTTTTAAACATTGTTTCTGGCTTAAGAAAACAACAGAAGAAGCTTCACAAGAAGTCTTTAGTCTCAAATGTCTCCTCGTTCTTTAAAAATAAAAAATTAACATTTGAGAGAAAAAAGGGGACACCGCCTGTTCGGCCTGGGGATGCAGTGTCCCAGAGAGCTTCAGTGTTTGACTGCAGTTTGCAGAAATCACATGAAGATACAGAAGAAAACCAGAAAGAAAAAAGAGCTGTTGGTGAACTAATCAATAAGTTGGTGTGGCAGATCGTTCACAAATCAGAAAACGATTTCTCATCACAAGATTTTAATGAAATCACTGAACGTTTGTCATCAATGACCTGGGATGAGGTGAAAGGTCATGGAATAGAACCAGAAAAGGTTCCTGGTCTCTATAAAACGATTTACTATGATCTTTATGTCAAATGGAGCAATGCAAATAAGCTCCTTCTGTTTCTTAAGTTAGATCAACAACATATTAATGAGACAGTGGTGTCCGTTATTAAAAAACGCCTGTTGAAGAAGTCGAGGACACCCTATAGCATCAAACGTTTTTTTAGCATTCGTCATTAGGACCACTAAGATAGCCACACACCCAAAATCCTAACACGTCATCATCATCAAACATTTGGCGTTTTTGCCCAAATGAACCTGAAATTTTTGTACCAAGCCTAACTTTAAAGCATGGTAGTCAAATAGGTTTGGGAGAGGAACAAAGAGATGTCCATATTTAATATAAAACGCAATTTAAAGTTACAAATAAAGAGAACAAGAACAGGTGAACTGCTCATCAAGCTACACAGAAGCCTGTTAATCATCTGCTAATTAAAACCGGGTGTGTTGGAGCCAAAGACTGTATATATAAGAGGTTGGAGCAGGAAAACCTCTAACGTGCTGGATAGCGGCTCTCCAGGACCAGGGTTCCCTACCCCTGCTCTAAATAGTTTACCAAAGTTTAGTTCAAGCTTTTCATCAAATCCCCCTTCTCGCTCATATAAGGTCGATTTAAAACTGAACATGTATCGCTGTAGCTAGGGGAGTGTGTACAATAGTGTGATGCAATGTGTAGCTCCAATAGAGTGACCTTTTTTCAGCGTGAGAAATTGGGGGTTTGACGTTAGAGCGTTTGAAGACATTAAAAAACGTGTCTCACGCAGGGGTGCCACTTGTATGGCAAGCCATTTTAACATTCATTAAGTAGACTGGATATGTATTCCAGATATCTATAATTATATTGTCCCTAGCAGAAATTAGCATTCCAGATATCCATAATAACATCCCTACTATCCACAATGAACATTTCAGATATCCAAAATGTAATTCTTCCTAGGACAAATGACGTCACATGTCCCATTCATGTGTATTGGGTTTATAACGCCTCCTATCCACAATTACATTCTTAAGGATTTTGAGATATCTCAAACTTAATTCCTATCAGTGCAGTTGTTATTATGGATAGCCCTAATTGCCAGCATCTCAATGTAAAACTTGGAGAAGATGCTCTTTGGGTTACTGTAAAACAGCAACAGAACCAGTTTGATCTATAAGAGAACCGCTCATTCCCCAGATGAGATGGAATGAAAAAAAAATCAAGATACTTTATGCAAATATTTTATAGATAACACCAAAATATACAGAGATGATTCTATAAAATGTAAGAATAATCATTTAAATAGCTGTTGTTATAACAACAACAACAACAACAACAATAATAATAATAATAATAATAATAATTATTATTATTATTCAGATTAGGTGAACTTAATAACGTAATAGGTTTTTTAAACCATAAAGCATTTAGTTTCTGAACAATCCTGCTTGAGAGCAATCATTATGACATTCTGACCTGTTGAAGACTGAGACGGGCCGGTAAAAAGCAGTCAGGGACACAGGACAGTCATAGTCCAGCTGCTGCTTCCCATCAGTGAAGGTCACGGCCATGGGAATGAGCTCTCGGGTCACCAACACGGTGTACACCTGGCAAAGTTACACGGCCATTACTTAATAATAAACACAGGTGTGACTACACAACACAAGCCCTGTGAAACTTACATGACCAAAATCAGTTACACTCCTGAAATTTTAGCTTTTATCTTGCTTAAATAAAAAAAACAAAGCCCTTTACAATAAAATGCATCTTTAATTGAACACATTTGTGAAGATTTATGTTTTAGGGTGTATGATTTATACATTTTAGCTGGTCACAAGGACAGATTATGTGACATTTTACTCCTATCATACCTGTGAAATAGTGCCATCTGCTGAACGGACTGAGATCTTCACAGAAGTGTCTCTAACATTCAGGGGAACTGGTGCTGAGTTGCTTTATCCATTCACAGTCACTTTCATAAGACTGGAACTTGGGAAGGGGCGTTACTATGTTATAATGAAAGGGAACAATACCTGTGGAAAAAATGTCACAGTGACTGTCAAGTTAAAAACGAAATTTTCAAGTGAATTTGAATACACATAACCACCAAGGGGCGTGGATTTACATGGGTAACGTTGCTAATTTCTGAGGAAACAGCAGAGATACTAACAGAAAAGTCTTTACTCACTGTTGTATTCACAAACTTTGGGGCTGAAGGGTGGGTAAAGTGGAATACCTCCACCCAGATCCAGATTAGTGAGCTCAGCAGTCTTTGGTGACAGCTTAGAGATTTCCACTCTGTATTTCTTTAGAGTGCCATCCTCAGCGACACCTTCAATTTCTACTCTGTTCAGCCCATCTTTCAGTTTAATGGTGCTGGAGCGGTAGCCAGAGAGCTGTAAAGACAACATTCTGCAACATT
>SSNS01001209.1:8916-38754 GCA_006937985.1 Aphyosemion australe
CTCAAAGTACATGTACAAACAAGGTTAGCAGAAAATGTTTAAGTTAAATAATTAATTTGTCATGTTTTGACCAAAATTAGTTACAGCATGCAAATTAAATTATAAATTTCAAACTCACTTCCAGATGTTGCAGTAGGCCTTTATCCTGAGTGACAAACGATACAAGAAGATCACTGCTGACTCTTCTTTGGTCTTCAGCTTGCTGAGCCCTTTCCTAAAATTTGATCAAGCAACAGATGTTAAACATAATTATTCTGGTTAAGCAGATTAAATAAGATATGTTGTTTCTTGGTCCTTTGCATGTCCTTACCACAAGCCTGTCATAAGACATGTCTTCACTCAGGATCCCAACATCTCTGGTTGTGTTGATCCATGCTGTCATTGTCCTTAATCAAGACACACAAAGACATGACTTCATGCACAGCAGTAGAAAATTTATATTTTGTTGTCATGCAATAATCTCCGGTCATATTCACCTGCTCTCTGGGTGGAAAGCTGTAAGGCGTCTTAAAGCCCCAGTATGTAATATTTGTACCTGTTTACTACCAAATTCTGTGCATCCAGTGCACAAACTTGTCCTTTTTCATTAATATTTCTCACCAACATCAATTCTAAATATTCCTCTCAGCTTCAAATTTTACATTTTTAATACATAAATTGTGGTCGACGCTCCATGGTCATCCACCATCTTGAAATACGGTAGTTATTTAGAGACATGTGAGCTCCACGTTATGCATTTGCACTATGACTGTAAACTGAAAGGAACAGCAGAGGGCAGCAGTGCGCCGTGGAAGCATGGCGTCTGCCAGTTCAACTAAGAAGAGATGAGACTAGCTGCTACTAGGGTGACCAGATGTCCCGCTTTGTGCGGGACAGTCCCGCATTTTCATCACTTTTCACACGTCCCGCAAATTGAGACAATGTCCCGCATTGACAGTCTCCCGTTCCGAATTTCCATCTTGCATAAACGCTGTGGAGAAAGCCGCCTGTTGCTGTCAGTCGAACCAGGAGGCGGGACTTTAACGCCGGTCCGGAGCGCTTGGGGCGCGCACCCGAACCACCAAAACAGAAGCGTCAGAGAGAACGGAGGAAAGATGAACACCGTGGCAAAAATGCTGTTAGAATAAACTCGTGGGTTAAACGTGTTCATTGAGACTCTGTCAGGGTCTTTGTGTTGTTTCTCAGAGTCATTTTTTGTGTCACGGCGCGGAGTCTGATATGAAACAGAGCAGAGAATCCAAGAGTCACACAAAAATATGTTGGTCTGAACTGAAGCAGGTTTCCCAGTAAGTAGACAGGTCCCAAACGAGTTTCTAACACACACAAGGTGCTGGAGTTATTTTTATTTCAAATACATACAAGCTAAACTCTTTTAAAGCACATTAAAGAGAGAATTAAAGGTAAGCCTTCAGTATTGGGGGGGGGCTACGAGTGGCATTATGCATTAAGACTGAACAATCATTAAAAAATGTTTTTTACCTGCTTGAGTAGTTATATGCTTTGTGTGGGTTAGGCTACAGAAATTGGAAATAAATCAATCTCATGCTTTTTATAAAAAAACGAACCAGATGGCTGGAGTGAACGCTGGACTTGTTGCCTTTTTGAGTGGGCCACCGTATCTGCAATACTTACTCTGAACTGCATGGCGCTAAAGAGTCGCAATTTTTACCATGATTTCTATGAAAATCCCACATAGAACCTTTAAAATACATATGGTCATTGTCCTGTGGACTCTGCAGAAAGCAAACCATTGTATCAGTTTGTTTTATGGTGATCCAAAGAGGACTGACATTTACACTTATTACTCCACCCCCAGTGCAAATTGACAACATATAAAACTTTCTGACTTTTAAAATCAACAAATCAACCAAAACACATTAAAAGAGCTAAATACAACAAATGATAATTGTGGGACCACTGCCGTCTCAGAATCATTCCATCCATGCAAGTTGTGACCTTTTTTCAAACAGGCAGGAGTAAGGTCTTCACTGACCATGGTGGTGCTTTCATGTTTCCTTTTTCTTTTGATCCTGAATACCGGTGGTACATTGTTACGAAGGGTTGCCTGTCCCTCTTCTGTAAAATGGGCAAACTTCCTTCCATACCTGTAATTAACATACATTGTCATGGGCCAGAATCAAGAGGTAAGTGTGACAAATAAAAACAAAAAAGTTATCTTTCAGGAAGCCATGCAGCATACCCTTCCAGCCCAAGATTTTCTAATAGGACAATGCACCACCATCTTCTCAGGAGACACATGTCATCCTAACAAAGAGCACAGGAACTCTATGAGGACACATTTTTCATAGTATATAAAAAAGATTTTAAAAGTAGTGATATAATTAACAATTTATTTGAAAACTTACAACACTGAAGTCAAAGCATGTATCCACGGCAAAGTACCATGCATACTGTAGTGATGATACATTTACAAAGAATATCTCAGACTGCTCAGTGAAAAAGTGGGCACACATTTACAGTAAAATGTGTAGTGCAGATCATTACAATTAAATTGTAGCCATGGAAAATACTACTTATTATTCAATGTATTACCAAATCAGTGGCTCCTGCTTCTGTACCTGTAACAAAATTTACTTAAGATTGAAACAATTCTTAAAATTATAAATGAAATTATAAACTAATTATCCAAAAAAGAACAATTATGTTGTGTGTCACATAACTGCATACAGCATTACCCTCACCCACCATTATCATGAAGACACCACAATCATTGCCATGTGTCTGCTTAGGAACACCCTGTATGACAGTTAAATTCAACCAGTAGTAGATCATTACAAATCATTTTCATTTTGATATTGCAGGCAATTCCTCCAAATCCAGAGCAGTTTTCTCCGTCCAGGCTCCCACAGCAGTCTGCTGTGCAACACCTCTGAGTAACAACAACAACAAAAAACAATGTAAAACTAAAAAAGTAAACACGGCCATGATTTTGTATGAATATCTGTAATCCACAGAACAGGGAACATGTCCAAGAACGGGACCATGCAAATATGTAAATATTCATAATGTTACTTTTCTTCCCCTGCCCAGTGATCTCCTAACCGTAGTACGGAGGCTGAACAGGCATGTTGGATTATTTCTTTGATATATCTTTATTTCTTTCTTGTTTGGTCGAACATCAAACAGAACAAGGAGTGAGTCCGCACCGGACAGCAGCCGAAGACAAAGAAAAGCCTATTTCTCAACATAGAGCTATAACAACAACCTAAACTTCCCACAATGCAACCTTCTTAAAGGGCCAGACTCGGCTGGTAACAATAAGTTCAACAAGGAGGATTTCTTTCTGTCTCCCTTTCCATTTCATTCCACTAAATATTTGTCTATTTACTCCATTTCAGCTATTTGAAGCCAATCTCATCTGACCCGATAACATTTTTTCAGTGGGTGGTACATTTATTATCACATTGCCTCCTGATTGAACTTATTTTTTGAACTTTTTGGAAACATTGACAGGTCAGAGTAACGTGACCACCAGGACACACAACACTGGCAACCTCAACATATTCTTGTAGGCCTGACTGGAGAAACCATCTGCTCTTCTGAAATAATGGGAATCCAGAAATAAAATTTCTTTCTGGAATGGCCTCATTACCTATAGAAAAGATACCGTCTGTACAATTAGCAAAAAACCACTGCAAAGTCACAAACGACTTTAAAACAGACATCTACAACATATGTCTTAACATGTTATGTCGCTATTGTATGCCACTCACAAAATTGTTCTGTAAATGGTATAATGTTCTTACACTCAGCAGAAAATGCCCTGGAATCCACAGTGGGATGATGATGGCATCTTTCTGTTAAAAATAATAATAATAATAATAATAAAAGGTTAAAATCGGTTTGCATAATGGGGGAGTACATGATATTGAGTAGTGATTAGTTAGACATAATAGTGCTGCAAGGCCAAGGGACATTTTATACAGCTAAGTACTAGAAGTATCCTGGCATTAAATTATCCTTGATGCATAGTATTTAGAGCCAGTGTTACCACCCCTTCTGGGTTTTACAGGCTCGTTGTCCGTAAGAAGAGGCAGGTAACACAAAAAGTAAAAGAAATGATCAGGTTTATTTACAACAAATAAAAAATCCACATCCACACGGGATCATCCAGGAGGCCGGGTGATCTAACAGCAAACAAATAACACAGCCTCGAGGGATATAACACAATTAAGAAAATTAAAGGAATCTAACAAAAGGGGGTCCCAGCTAACTGGGCCAAAAGGCAACCAAGATTTGTACCACACGCCACCAGGGCAACTGAACCAAAAGAGAAATTCCCCAAACAGCTTCTAACTTAAACCAAGAGCCCCTCCACTAATAAGCTGTAACATCTTTAACCAGAAACCACAAACAATGCACTAAATGATTTCTCTCAAACAGTTTTCACCAGCTCAACACATAGCTTTCACCGGGTAAGTTCAACACAAAACAACTTAGCTTAGTTTTCACCGGGTAAGTTCAACACAAAACAACTTAGCTTAGCTTTCACCGGGTAAGTTCAACCCAAATCGTTGGTTACGTATTGTAACCCCAGATTCTATGAGTATGGCGTAGCCCTTTAAGCCACGCCTATTGGATTACGTCACCGTACCTAATCCTATCACTGAAGAGTTTTCATGTACGCCCGCCTACCAGGCGGGTCCCACCGTCCCTATATTAGGGACCGAGACCCCACAATCTTCTCCATAAGGCTCAAGAGAGCCCCCACAGAACCAGTGGGGCCCTTGCGCTTAAAGGGCTACGCCATACTCATAGAATCTGGGGTTACAATACGTAACCAACGTTCTATTTCGTATGGCTTCCGCCCTTTAAGCCACGCCTATTGGATTAAGGGCGGAGCCTGATATGATCAACGCCACACTGGTTCTAAAACAACCAGCCAAGAATAAAAGAAAATAACCTCAACAGCTGCCGGCGGGCGTGAAATGTGAAACATGTAAACAGCCGGAGGAACAGAACAATATCATAACATAGCGGACAGATAAACACATCCGAGTGCTGCCAACATGCAGGATCGGGAAAGACTGTCAACGCAAAACCACAACATACGGTCACCAAAAAATGGCTGAACCATGCCATATGAATATCCAGACCATAATTATGATAAACAATGATGTAAACATCATACAAAAATAGGCTACAGTTCAAGTTGAACAGTGAGCCAGTACCAGATGTCCACCATGGACATCCCTGTATGCAGAGCCACAGATGAAGAAACTGCACGTGTGGAATGAGCACTCAATGCAGTTTGGGACTGCAGGCCAGCAGCGACATAGGTCATAGGAATGGCATAACACAATCAATATGACAGCCGACAACGACTGACCAAGGGAACTTTCCCTGAAATGTACAGACACTGAGTTTTGCGCAGCTGAGCAGTGCGAGACACATAACATCTAAGTGCACGGACCGAGCACAATAGATGGGAAGCAGCATCCTACTCTGACTCATGAGGAGGTGGAAAAACCCCTCCAATGAGATAGTCCTAGATCTGAAGGAGCTGGATATGTTCTTGGGGTTAAAGGCTGGGTTAGGACACAAAACAGCAGAACCCCCATTATCCCTGATCCTGAGAAAAAGGGCCTGTGACAGTCCGCATAAGACCAAAGCCAAGTCCCACTGAGGGACAAAAGGAACAGAGGCAGGTCTGAGCCTCCTAAGGCATCTTAAAAGCGTTTAGTAAGGGGATGGCCAAAAACAGTCCTATCCCCGAACCCCTGATGGCATGAAGAAATGGCTGCATAATACAGTTTAACAGCGCTAAATGCTAAACGCCTGTGCGTCAGCACCAGCAGGAAATATAAAACACTGGGTAAGGGACATGTAAGGGGATACAGGTCCCGCTCCAGGCACCAGTGTTGAAAAACAGTCCATTTGGCCGAGTAGGACGCTACAGTAGAAGAGGTGCGTGCGTTCTGGATGGAATGAAAACATCAGGTTCCAGTCCAGTGGACATAACCACGACCGCTCAGCGGCCAGACCATAACTTCTGGCCGATGACCAGTGAGTTCTAGCACACCATTTGCCTGGAGGAGAGAGCCTCCCTCCACGGCAGGGACCATGGGCACACCAACACTAGCATCTGCAGGTCCGGGAACCATGGTGCCGAGCAGCGACGAGGAGCCACTAATATGACCAGAAGGCGTTCCAACAGACGGGGAATAAGTGGAACTGGAGGGAAGGCGTAAAGCAAGAGGTTGGGCCAGGGGCTCAGGGAGAACCACAGAGGGCATTGTGCGTTCTGACTGGACGCAAACAGGTCCAACCCTGATCCAGATCTGGGACACGAGATCTGGGTGGGGGCACCACTCTGAGTGACGCGGCCCCCTTCTGGACATCGTGTCTGCTCCATCATTCAGAATACCCGGAATGTAAACCGCCCGTAACGACAGGAGGTGCGTCTGAGCCCAACACAAAAGGGATCTGGCTACACTCAATAGCGCGGCCAATAGAACACCGCCTTGGCGAATTATGTAAGCCGCGGCGATGTGGTTGTCTGTGTGGACAACGACAATGGCGGTTCAAGAGCAGATGTGAAAAAATGCATCAGCACTTTCTGAACAGTCAGAGGTTGGTGGTCGAGGAACCAACCGACCATTGAATGGGACAAACATGTACCCCCCCCCCAGCCTGACAGAGATGCGTCTGAGACATGGGGGGTCGCGCAGCCTAGCGGGACTCCGCACTCCAGGTTTCTGGGGGTGCCCCCAAAACCGGAGATCCAGACGCACAGACGGGGGAGCCAACAACAGTCGGCGTCTGTGGTAAACTGGGTAGGAACCAGCGTTGAATATGCCTCATGTGAAGTAGGCCCAACGGGACGAACATGACCCGTCGCCATCATTCCACAAAGTCTCATAACCGTGAGAGCGGTAACAACGCATTGGGGACGCACACGGCCGAGCATAGCAGTTAGGCCCGCAATCCTGGGTTGGGATAAGCGGGCCCTAAGTGGTTCTGGAGTTAGATCCACCTCCAGAAACGTGATCACTTGGGAGGGAGCTAACAAGCTTTTGTCCCAATAGATGGAGAACCTTAACTGAGTCAAGTGCGCCGCTAGTTTCTGTGTCTGTAAGCGCGACTCGGACCCTGATCGGGTCAGGAGGAGGAGATCGTCCAGATAAACAGGAGTCTCATGCCTGCTGTGCGTAGCGACTGTAGGGCTGTCTCCAGGCACTTGGTGAAGGTGCGAGAAGCGAGAGAGTATCCGAACGGGAGCCTCGTATATTGGTACCAAGTCCCGTCGAACGAGAAACGGAGAAACTTCCTTTGTTTCGGAATCACCGGGATGTGAAAATAAGCGTCCCTCAGGTCGATGGAAGTGAACCAATCGCCTGGGCGCAGACAGCTTAGCTTGCTTGATTGTTAGCATGCAAAAAATGCTTTACCATAATGAGCTGTTAAATGTTGACAGAGTCAAAATGGATCTCATGCCCCCGGTCATCTTGGAACCAGGGAGTAACGAGAATAAAACCCCGTGTTCTCCACTTTGGGTGGAACCCTGGAAATGGTTTCCGTGTCCAGGAGTTCTCACGTCTGAACCACTGATGACAGCTACTCTACGACAACCCCCGTGAACGAGGAAGGGCGTGACTGAGACTGGAGCCTGTGACCGTAATGTACTACATTGCGAAACCACGGGCTCATGTGGCAAACACGTGACCAAACGTGTGCAAAGATAGAGAGGGGACGTGCGCACGGGACTGACACGAAACGCACGTCTCTAAACCAGTGAGGAGTCCTTACCACCGTCGCCGCTTCCGCATGAGAGGCGGGGGCGACTCATGGTGGGCAGTGCTCGAAAGGGAGGGGTGACCGACGTCAACGCGGAAGAAGGAGATCCCCCCCCCCCCGAGTTTTCCCGAACAGCAGGAATTGTGTTCGGCCGAGGTTGGGCACAACCTAAAATGGCGGCCGTGTTCGGCGAAGAGTGTGTCAGAGAGACTGTCTGGACATGCAGACTCTCATCACCCACAAAAAAAGGGAAAACATGTTTTATTAGCTCACACGCACAAGGGATATACCGAGAGCGGGGTAGCTACTGGGTTAAGCGAGGAATTGAACCTCTCGCTAGCTGCGAGGAATGTAAAGCAGCGTGCACTGTCGATGCTAATCCTACGCTAACAGTAGCTAGGATATCACCGACTTTAACACCATGTGTGGGGAACGTGCGGGATGAGTGAGCAGAGTGCCCCAGTGAATAATCTGATAAACTCTGTTCAGAAATCATTCCATTGTTTGTCGAACACAACTTATTGTGTAATAACAATGAAACTCACCACACATATTCCCCCAAGGAGTTATTGCGTTAGCCTCCGAGGAGGCTGGGCCTGGTTCGGGGCCTGCCACCCGGGAGCGGGAGGTCGGCTCCAGCGGCGTCGCTGGAAGCTTGCCGCTGATGGAGAAGCAGCAGCAAGTGGTGGAGGCTGACGGCGAGGGGGTTCCGGGCCGTGTTGCCTCCATCGGCGGGACCGCTGGGCACAGCGGTAATTCCACGGCCGAGAGCTAGTTACATAGTGACGGTTAGCAGGAGGCTCCAGTGGCGTTGCTGGAAGCTTGCCGCTGATCGAGAAGCAGCAGAAGTTTTCTGAGCGCTCTCGATGGCCGAGTGAAACTGGGCGCCGAACAGGGCATCTGGGCTCATTGGGCCGTACAGCATGTTCTTCTGAAGCTGCTCCGGCGCGGAAAAGAGGGAGCACAACCATATGTTGCGCTAAACCACGCTCTGCCATACAGCGATGTGGAAAGCCCAGATGAGGTGGGCGGCAGACGAGTTGAGGATGGTGTCCGCCGTCTGACAGATCAGGTCCGTCTTCCTACCGGGAGCTCGGAGAGTTCGACGAGCCGGGACACGTAGGAAGCTAGGAGAGCAATGTAGCTGGAGGCTGCACCAAACTGGGCAGCACACTGATGAGCACGATCCGTAAAACGTGCGTCGAGTCGGCCATACTAGGACACAGGCACGACTCGGTGTCCAACCACCTAGCTTTAGCTCCTAGCAGGGACACTAGGTCCGGTTCAAGTGGTGGAACCGCTGAAAACGTTGTCCGTGAACCCCTGCACTTTGGTGATTGGAACAAAGGCAGAAATCGGGGCCTTCCAGCGGGAAGGCTAAGAGTAGGAAGCGGTTTAAAACTCCATAGCTGTTGGAAACAGCGGGAACACAGGCTCGGAGCACCGAGCCTGGGAGTTGCCGAACCGTCCCGTGAACAAGTTAGCACGAGGAGGCGCAGGGACCAGGAGGGCATCCGCCAGACTAGCAGTCTCTTCGTCTGTGAGTTCGGCTAGGACCGAGTCACCAGGCTCGGACCCAGCGACGAACAACCCCACGGGTGGAGGTTCAGACGGAAACCGTCGACAGGGGGGTTAGCTTAAGCGGCCCCCTGGAAATAGTTCACACGACGGCGCTTCTCATCGGAAGAGAGAAGAGGGCAGAAAAAACACACGATACCTGTGCGGTGAAGGCCACTCCAGCGTGAACCGGTCCCAACCAGCAGAAAAACGTCGAGTTGCAGGTCGTCCGGGAAAATGTGTGCCTTTGAGCAGGCGGCACATGGTCAAACCGGAGTAGATATATTGGAATATCGAACCCTTGTGATAGCTGAAGGTGAAGTGAAAAAAAGGAGAAGATTGTGGGGTCTCGGTCCCTAATATAGGGACGGTGGGACCCGCCTGGTAGGCGGGCGTACATGAAAACTCTTCAGTGATAGGATTAGGTACGGTGACGTAATCCAATAGGCGTGGCTTAAAGGGCGGAAGCCATACGAAATAGAACAACTTAGCTTAGCTTTCCCCGGATAAGTTCTCAGTACACACTCCAACGTCCGCACACGGCACCAACAGCCCAACCAGTCGGCGGGGGAGAGACTGCTCACTACTCAGAACAGCTCTCCTCATCTGCTGGCGAAAGGGGTTCTTTTGTTTGAACAACCGATAATTTGTGAAATGTCCAGCAGCTGCGGCAGGGACCGGCAGCAGAGTTGTTTCCCCGGATGTTGTGCGTCCGTTGCCAGGCGACGGAGGCGGACCAAACAGGAAGGGACCCGACACCCAATTCTCTGTCCGGGTCTTCAGCGGGTTCCTTTCATGGCTGGAGGTGGAGTGGGCGAGCTAAAAAATAGACATAAACAAATCTCCCCACTAATAAACAATATACGAACCTGTAGGGTACGTAACACCCCCACCCAAATAAAAGAGAAAACTTGTTTTCTCTTCCAACCTAAATACTTAGCATTCTTTACGATGCCTATTATACTAGCGGTATACGTGATAAACAGTCAGCAAGTACATTCTCCACTCCTTTCTTGTGCCTGATGTCTAGGGTGAACTCTTGTAGGAAAAGGGCCCATCGCATTAATCGTTGATTATGGTTAAACATTTTTGCTAGGAATGTTAACGGGTTATGATCAGTGTACACCATGAGGGGTTGGAACCCAGTACTAACATATACATGGAAATGTTGCAGCGCCAACAAAAGGGCTAGAGTCTCCTTCTCTATGGTAGAGTAGTTTTTCTGGTAAGCAGTAAACTTCTTGGAAAAATAAGCAACAGGGTGGTCTATACCATTTTCATCCTCCTGGAGGAGCACAGCACCAGCACCAACATCACTGGGGTCGGTGTCGAGCTTAAACGCCCGCGAGAGGTCCGGAGCTCTCAACACTGGCGCACTACTTAACAACACTTTACAAGACTCAAAAGCCTTCTGGGCCTCCATATTCCAAACAAAAGGCACCTTTACACTAAGAAGAGTGGTAAGAGGATGTACAACTACAAATGAAAGTCTGAATATATTGATTGGAGTCTGAATATATTGACTTGAGTCTGAATATATTGAATGAAAGTCAAACGGACAAATGGGGGCATGATCTTTATAGTTTTACTATCACTTTTTTTCTTTCTTTTTACACAAACAGGAGTTGTTTTTTTACCTTCTTATTTCTTATTAAAAAGTGATAGTATTTAGAAAAACACAGAATGAACGCTCAAAAGATCTTTATAGTTTGATAGCTATTGGAAGTGTTAGCAGCTGGCCTCATACAACCTAGCTAAAATGAGTGAGTTAGTGAGGAATCTTGTTGTAGCCATTCTAAATGATGAAGATGTAATTAAATGGTAAATGGCCTGTATTTGTATAGCGCCTTCTTAGGGTTCTACAACCCCCCAAGGCGCTTCACAACACAATCAACTCAATTCACCCATTCACACGCTGGTGGGGATGAGCTACGATGTAGCCACAGCTGCCCTGGGGCGCACTGACAGAGGCGAGGCTGCCGAGCACTGGCGCCACCAGTCCCTCCGACCACCACCAGCAGGCAAAGCGGGTTAAGTGTCTTGCCCAAGGACACACAGCAGCACTCTCTGGCCGGAGTCGGGATCGAACCTGCAACCTTCCGATTACTGGACAACCCGCTCTACCTCTTGAGCTACTGCTGCCCTAATTAACACTTTGGCCAGGTCTTGTTTGAGTTCAAGGACCCAATATCATACTACAGATGAAGAATTTTGTTTCATTATTCCAATGCAAGCGACTTTAGTGCAAATACCTTTGTAGGCCCACAAGTTTCTCCTAAGGACAGAGAAACACTGTCCACCTCTCAAGAACCTCCTTTAACAGCCCCCATCTATAACCTTCACTCTTTGACTCGAAATGCCTAACATCTAGGAACCAAGCAGAGAACACATCAAATCAGCACTTTTTGACTCCAGTGGTCACCTCAAAAGTTTGTTAATGTACATCCGCCTGTGCTTTGTTAGTACCTTTGTTATGAGTGTTAAAGGACAAATGAGAAGGAGAGAAACAATGTTTTATATAATGTTTTATTTGTGTTGCTGAAAATAATACAAAATTATTGTTTGTATGATTTGTCAGTTAAATGATGTTTTCACATATGATGGGGTGTACCTAGCACTAGTGCTGCAGGTGCATATCTGCACACTACTTAGGTCAGGCTGTTTTACCATTTATTAGGCAGATATATATAATCCAAATAATCCATAATAACATTCTCAATATCCACAATGATAATTTCTGATAACTTAAAGAGTCATTCACCCCCCCCATCCAGAGTCATATCCACCCACACTTCCTGTTTGAAAAATGCACTTAAAGGAGATGTCATCTGGTGGATCGAGAGAGCTGCGGCGCTGAGGCAGTGACTGACAGCATTAACCTCAACACCCCACCCCACCCCTGCATGCTCTCGTAGAAATGAGATGTTAACAAACACACACACACACACACACACACACACACACACACACACACACACACACGCCAGTCAGTAGGAGGAGCAGAGGAACAACAGCATACTGGAGGGTTTGACAATGGGTCGGATGCAGCGTGAGATGGGTGGTAACCAAAACCGGGGACCTTAGTAGTCTGATCCTTGGCTACAGAAACTGGCTCTTGGTACGTGGAATGTCACCTCTCTGGTGGGGAAAGAGCATGATTTGGTGTGTGAGGTTGAGAGATTCCAGCTTGATATAGTCAGACTCACCTCGACGCATGGCTCTGACTCCGGAACCAGTTTCCTTGAGAGGGGTTGGACACTCTACCACTCTGGAGTTGACCCAACTGAGAGGTGCCAAGCAGGGGTGGGCATACTCCTGATTTCCCCCATCTTAGTGCCTGTATGTTGGGGTTTACCTCAGTGAGTGAGAGAGTAGCCTCTCTGCCTTTGTGTGGGGGGACAGGTCCTTACTGTTGTTTGTGCCTCTGTACCAAGCTGCAGGTAAGACTACCCACCCTTTCTTGAGTCCTTGGACAGGGTGCTAGTAATAATGAGTCAGAGTGGGCCATATACCATGCTTCTATTGTCAAGGTGGCGAATCGGAGCTGCAGCCGCAGGATCGTTGGTGCCTGTCATGGCGGCAACTCCTGAACCCGCTGGTGGACACCAGCGGTTAGGGATACTGTCAAGCTTAGGAAAGAGAGCTATAGGGGTTTGGTTTTTTGGCCTGTGGAACTCCAGAGGCAGCTGGTACCCGCAGTCCAAGTGAAATGCATCTTGAGTGGTTGCAGAGGCAAAAACCTGGGTGTGGGAATAGTTTGGTGAGACCATGGAGCAAGACTTCCATACGGCTTCAAGGAGATTCTGGTCCACCATCCAGCGCCTCAGGAGGGGAAAGCATACCAACACTGTTTGTAGTGGGGACGGTATGCTACTGACCTCAACTAGGGACGAAGTGGATCAGTGGGTGGAGTACTTCGAAGATCCCACCGGCACGTCTTCCAGTGTGGAAGCAGAGTCTGGGGACTTTGGGTTGGACTGTCCAATTTCAGGAGTCGAGGTCACTGAGGTGGTCAAAAAACTCCTCGGTGGCAAGGCTCCAGGGCTGGATGAGATCCGCCCGGATTTCCTTAAGGCTCTGGATGCTGTGGGGCTGTGTTGGTTGACGCGGCTCTGCAATATTGCGTGGAAATCGGGGGCAGTTCCACTGGATTGGCAGACCAGGGTGGTGGTCCCCCTATTTAAAAAGGGGGACCGCAGGGTGTGTTCCAACTACAGGGGGATCACACTCCTGAGCCTCCCTGGTAAAGTCTATTCGGGGGTTCTGGAGAGGAGGGTCTGTCGGATTCTCGAATCTTGGATCCAGGAGGAGCAATGTGGTTTTCGTCCTGGCCGTGGAACACTGGACCAGCTCTATACCCTTACGCCTGCTGCACACTGAAAGCATCAGCGGCGCGGAACGGTTTACTCACGACAATCGCGGCACTCCAGTGTACACCGGGAGAGTCAGCAGCGAAGCGGCTTCACCGCAGCGCTCCTCGCTTGACTCACGAGATCACAAGATCCCTCGAGACTTCAAAGGTCACGGTTTGTTTATGCCGTCCGCCATTAAACCAAAAAGAAGGAAATCACATTTGATATCGCTGTTTGATGTCATATATAATGTTTTTACTCACCACTGCCAGGATTAAAGCCATGAAAAACACACCGCTGCGCTTCTCGAAAGATGCGGTAAGCAAATAAGCCGTGAGGTCACATGTATAGACGTAATCTACATAGATATGAAACCGCATCCCTGTAACAGACTTTTATTTTGAAAATTACCGGGCATTTTACACTGAAACCGAGTGTGATTTCCTGTCTAGCCCTATGTTAACTGCGGAAATTGACGCATCCCAGAAGCGGCACGCAGCAAAAATAGAACCCAATTCTATCTTTAGCGGTGCGTCTGGAAATTGCCACTTTGCGACTGATTTGTGACACCCCCATAGACTGTAATGGATTCTTTTTGAAGCGGCGACGTTCCGCTGCCGTTCCGTGCCGCTGATGCTTTCAGTGTGAAGTAGCCTTTAGGGGGCTCCTGGAGGGTGCGTGGGAGTTTGCCCAACCAATCTACATGTGTTTTGTGGATTTGGAGCAGGCGTTCAACCACGTCCCTCGGGGGCCCTGTGGGGGGTACTCTAGGAGTATGGGGTACCAGGCCCCTTGATATGGGCTGTTAGGTCCCTGTACGGCCAGTGTCAGAGCTTGGTCTGCATTGCCAGCAGTAATTCGGGCTCGTTTCCGGTGAGAGTTGGACTCCGCCAAGGCTGCCCTTTGTCACTGATTCGGTTCATAACTTTTATGGACAGGATTTCTAGGTGCAGCCAAGGTGGTGAGGGGATCTGTTTTGGTGGCCTGAGGATCAGGTCTCTGCTTTTTGCAGATGATGTGGTCCTGTTGGCTTCATCAGACCGGGATCTCCAGTTTTCGCTGGAGCGGTTCACAGCTGAGGGTGAAGCAGCTGGGATGAGAATCAGCTCCTCTAAATCCAACACCGTGGTCCTGAGTCAGAAAAGGGTAGAATGCCTTCTCCAGGTCAGGGACGACGAGGTCCTGCCCTGTTACGTCCCAGGCTGTCTAGGGGGCCTGGGGGCAACAATGAAGGACGCATGTTCAGAAATGAAAAGTCATAACATCATTTATTAACAAACAGAAGATAATTAAAGACAGAACGTAGGAAAAACCGGCGGGAAAACAGCTCAAAACATATGTCTCAGGATTATAAAAGCCAGCCTTATTCAATGGTTTCACATCTACACAAGGACTTTTCCCCTCAGTAATTGTCACTACCTGCTTTTCCAAAAACGGCCTCACGTTACTTTTTCCGAGTGAGTGCCTGGTCCCCTTTAAGCAGCTTTACTCAAATTGACATCACATTACCTCTACTTAGGTTATCTCAGTCCAGACCAATAGTCTGGACTGAGCAGACATGTCTTAAAGACTGTACCCAAAAGGGTTACCACACAGTTTAGCTTAAACGACGAGCCCCCACTTGTTACGCACCAGATCGTCTCGGTGGCCAGGGGTAACAAAAAGGAGACATGTCCAGATGTTAAAATAATGATAAGATGTTTTATTTACAAAAGGAAGTGAATGCAAACACAAACTAAACCGGTGGGTAAACAGAATTAACAAAGGTCTCATAACCAAAAAGCAAACCAACCCCTTAGCTGAGGTGATGTCTTAGTCTGTCTCCCGCAGACTCACACAAAAGACATCACATAACTGGCACACGAATGAATAGTTGTCAGAATCATATCTTAAGCGGTTATCCGAATGAATACTGAAATGTTTGCTTAACTTAACATGAGACCAAACTGAAGAAATCACACAAAACACAGAAAATAACCACCGCCGGGGAGACAACAGGACAGAGCTCCTTCCTGTCCTGCTACTCCCAGAATCTGAGTGGCTGAGCTTTAAAGCAGTGTCAGGGCTGATTTTCATCTGGGACAGCTGGCACACTCAAAGTGGAGGCAATTAGTGGGAGTGGAGCCAGATGCTACAGGTGCTCTCCTCACACACTCTCAGGAAGGGAGAAAACCAAAAGGAGAAGATTAAAATACAACACACAAAACAGCCAGGGGCTGTAACATGCCCCAAGTAGAGGAGTTCAAGTATCTCGGGCTCTTGTTCACCAGTGAGGGAAAGATGGATCGGGAGATCGATAGACGGATTGGTGCTGCTGCATCTGCAGTGATGCGGGCGTTGTACCGGTCTGTCGTGGTGAAGAGAGAGCTGAGCCAGAAGGCGAAGCTCTCGATTTACCGGTTGATCTACGTTCCTACCCTCACCTATGGTCACGAGCTTTGGGTAGTGACTGAAAGAATGAGATCATGGATACAAGCGGCCGAAATGAGTTTTCTCCGCAGGGTGTCTGGGCTCTCCCTTAGAGATAGGGTGAGAAGCTCGGTCATCCGGGAGGGGCTCGGAGTAGACCTGCTGCTCCTCCACATTGAGAGGAGCCAGTTGAGGTGGCTCGGGCATCTGGTTAGGATGCCTCCTGGATGCCTCCCTGGTGAGGTTTTCCAGGCACGTCCAACCAGGAGGAGACCCAATGGAAGACCCAGGACACACTGGAGGGACTATGTCTCTCGGCTGGCCAGGGAACACCTTGGGATTCCCCCGGAAGAGCTGGCCCAGTGGCTGGGGAGAGGGACGTCTGGGCCTCTCTCCTTAGGCTGCTGCCCCCATGAGGGAGGGAGGGAGGGAGGGAGGGAGGGAGGGAGGGAGGTGGATGGATGGATGGATGGAATTTTATTTTTTACTGGGAACAATAGATTTTTAGATATTTTGAATATATATCTGTAATAAATTTTAAAACAGCCAAATGGTGTGAAGATATGCACCTGCAGCACTAGTGCTGGGTACACCCCTTCATATATGAAAACATCATTTAACTGACAAATCATACAAAAATGCTTTTGTATTATTTTCAGCAACACAAATAAAACATCTAAAACATTGTTTTGCTCCCTCTCGTACTCATAACAAAGGTACAATGCACAGGCTGTTGTACATTAAAAACTTTTGAAGTGCGCATTGACCATTGGAGTAAAAAGTGCTCATTTTGAAATGTCTGCTTGGTTCTTACATGTTTGAGTGAAAGAGTGAAGGTTATAGATGGGAGCAGTTGAAGGAGGTTCTAGAGAGCTGAACAGTGTTTTTCTGTCCATAGCTAAAACCTGTGGGCCTGTAAAGTTATCTGCACCATCTTTTGCTTTGAAGTACCATACCATACCATACCAGTTGATTTCTAGAGCACATTTAAAAACACAGCATGACAGCTGACCAAAGTGCTGTACAAAGACAAAAGTAAAACAGTGAGCCAGATAACAGCAGAAGCAACAATAAAACACGACACAATAAATTTAAAGAAATCAGCAATGGGAAAACGCCATGTCATAAAAATATGTCTTTAATGATAGTATGAATTTAATGAAGTAATGATAAGATTGCAGTACTATGTTGGGTGCTTGTATTACAATGGCTCTTCAAGAAATGGCCAAAGTGTCAATTACATCTTTCTCATTTAGAATAGCTACAAACAGATTCCTAGCTGACTCACTCATATTAGCTAAGTTTTATGAGGCCAGCTGCTTATCCAATAGCTATGAAACTATCAAGATCGTGCCCCCATTTGTCTGTTTGAATTTCATTCCATAGATTCAGACTTCAATCAATAAATTCAGACTTCAATCAATATATTCAGACTTCAATCAATATATTCAGACTTCAATCAATAAATTCAGACTTCAATCAATAAATTCAAACTTTCATTCAATAAATTCAGACTTCAATCCATATATTCAGACCTATTCTGATATAAATATATAATAATTTCCTGAACGGCATGCCATATATAGAATAGAATAGACTTTATTGATCCCTCAGTGGGGAAATTCACTTGTCACAGCAGCCCCATCACTCAAAGGTAATTAGAAGAAGATAAAAAAAAAGCAAGGATACATGTATATACACATAGGCAGTAATCTAGTATTGTAATCTTAGATCACTAAAAAAACCACAAATAAAAGATGAAAACAAACTTGGTACCAACACTATGCAGCATACTGTAAGAGACACAGACAACAATGTGAATCCGGTATTGCACAAATATAGAACACATGAATATTGCATTGGTGTTATTGTGTACCAGGATGATACCAGTTGTTGTACTTGTCAGTAGAAAAGAAAGGAGACGGACTCAGCTTCTTAACTCAACTGTATTAGCATCCAGTCACCATTACATATTTCTCTCTCTCTCCTTTCTTCTTCTCCTTTTTCCTCTCACCCACTCAGTCACAGAGCCCCCTGCTGGTGAGGGAGTGCCTCTTCCTCTATATCCCCACTTCACGTTATCCTTCACTTATTTTGCAGTATCTGTAAACACAACATCTCTCCTCTTTCTCACAGAATCCTACTACCTCAGTGCTAATCAACTTATCATAACGTCATCTTGTTTGCACGCAACTTTATCCGTAGCAGACCTTTGAACATGGATATTTCTATTATGCTTGCTAAATTTATACCACATTAACAATCCTGTCTGGTTAACTGTGCGTTTGAACATAAGATACTCTTTCATTCTTATTTTAGGTCACCTTAGTAACGTAACTACTGTAAGTAATAACAACTTTACAAAAAAGTACGGTAGCTGCCTCTTACATATACTTGAACACCAGCTAGTCTTGAACTTGCTTAACATTAAGGACAGTTTGACTTATGACATTACATAGTCTTTCGTCCAAGCAGGTAACTGCCTCTTCCTGTTAGGAATGGAATGTGTACTTCCAGTTCCAATGGTACTGGTGGTGTCTTCCCCAGTCCCTGCCTTCCGGGGCTCGGAATCCACCTCAGGGCAGAGAGAAAGACGGGCAGCATTCCACCTCTTCCCATCACTCAAGATGAAGGAGCTCAGTCCAGTCTGATGCTGCACTGACACAGGGTCCGTGAACTGTCTACCCCCTTTCCCCACATGAAAGGGTTTACGTACCCGCACTCTGTCACCCACCGAGAGCAGGGGCAGTTTCGCACCCCTCTTGACATCAGTGTAGCATTTACTCCTGGTTTGCTGGAAAGCGACTCTGGCCCTGACTCTGTCATGCTGCACCGCGCCCTCAGACAGTGGCAGGACAGTTAACTTTGTTCTCATAGGCCTCCCTCTGAGAAGCTGGAACGGAGATATTCCAGTTGTGGCATGAGCTGTAGCATGGTAACTCTGTAGCATCTCAGTCAGCACTACCTTCCATGGCCTCTGGGCCACCAGTGCGGTTTGAATACAGTCCTTCAACACTCTGTTAAATCTTTCAACACAGTCGTTAGCTTGAGGGTGGTACACACTCGTCCTAATGTGCTTGATGTCCCTCTCCTTCAGAAAATCTGCGAAGGCAGATGAAGTGAATTGTGGTCCGTTATCCGTCGTCAGCTCGCAGGGGTTCCCCTCCCGTGCAAAGACGGAAGACAAGAACTTAATCACAGTATCCACAGTAGCCGACGAAGTGAGGGCTACTTCTGGCCACTTGCTGAAATAATCCACCATGGTGATGGCAAATCTGCAGTCCTGTGACCCACTTTCGAAAGGCCCCACGATGTCAATAGCCACATGCTGAAAGGGACCTTCTGGAAACTGAACTGGCTGCAAGGGAGCAGGAGCCGTTTTAGTGGTTTTATCACACGCTTGACAGATGGAGCACAATGACAGGGCTGCCTGAACATGAGTATCCATATACGGCCACCAGTAAAGCTCCCTGAGACGCTGCTTTGTGCGAACCATGCCCTGGTGGCCTTCATGTGCAAGATTTATCATCCTGTCTTGCAGAGACTGTGGGACCACCAGGCGTGTACCACGAAAAACCAACAGAGCTTCCACAGCGAGTTCCTGTCGCACCTGGAAATAGGGTTGTAGCTCTTCAGGAAGAGATCTTTTCACTTTAGGCCAGCCTGAACGAACCACTTGTCTCAGATGAGAAAGAGTAAGGCAGTCCTCACATTCCGCTTTAAAATCCACTAGCGGCATTGCCATCCGGAGAGGAGAAACTTCTGCAATCTCCAGCAGAAGGTCCAGTCCCGCATCCCTTTCCTCATTTGAATCCTTCAGGGGCACACGTGAGAGGCAGTCTGCCATGACATTCTGAGCACCAGGACGGTACTGCATGTCATACTGAAAGCACAGTAACCTCGCTGACCATCGGGCGATTCTCATGCCTGCTCTGTTCATTCCCTTGGTGCTGAGAAGGGTAGTCAGAGCTTGGTGGTCAGTACGAAGCGTGAATCTGCGGCCCTACACATACGTGCGCCACCTCTCTACGGCCCAGACACAGGCCAATGCTTCCTTTTCTGTAGTAGAGTACTTCCTCTCTGCCGGAGATAGCGTCCGAGAATCAAATGCCACTACTCGTTCCACCTGATCGGGATGCAGTTGCGTCAACACAGCTCCCAGCCCGTAGTCTGAAGCATCCGTGGTGATAAAAGCAGGTAGGTCTGGATTATAAACAGCAAGTGCAGGATTGTTTAGAAGGAGCTTCTTCAGGGTAATGAAACTCTCCTGTGCAGCCTCGTTCCACTGGAGTTCAGCTTTTGTGTCTGTTCTCAGCAACTGCTGCAGAGGCTCCACCAGTGTAGCATAATCCGGAATAAACTTACTGAACCAGGATGTCAATCCCAGGAATGAACGTAATGCAGCCATGTCTTCAGGAGCAGGAGCTTCAGCAATAGCTGCAAGGTGATCATGGCTGGGGCGCAAACCATCCTTCGAGATGACATGCCCCAGGAATGTAATCTGGGATTGGCAGAAGGAACTTTTCTCAGTGTTGATCTGCAGGCCAACATCTCTGAGACGGTGAAGGACAGCTTGCAGATGTGTGTCATGTGTCTCCTTTGAGGTTCCATAGACAATGATATCATCCAAGTAGTTCTGAACACCAGGCAAATCTATCAGAACGGTTTTCATCATTTTCTGGAAAGCTGATGGTGCAGATGCCAGGCCAAATGGGACACGTGTGAACTGGAACAACCCGTCATGTGTGATGAAAGCAGTCAGCTTGCGGCTCTCTGGATGCAAAGGTAACTGATGGTAAGCTGAACTCAGATCAATCTGGCTGTATTGAGTGGCACCTGCCAATGCAGAAAACAGATCCTCCATATGAGGAAGAGGATAGCAGTCTGTGATGATGCTCTTATTAGGTTCACGAAGGTCAACACACAGTCTCAACCCACCCTTGCTCTTTTGTGCCACGACTAGGGGACTTACCCACTCAGCTGCGTCAATTCTTTCAATGACACCGGCTTCGAGCAAGCGTCTGAGTTCTGCAGACACCTCTGCACGCACGCTTAACGGCAGGCGTCGCAGTTTTTGACGTACTGGTTGCATAGTGTCATTGACTTGTAATTTATGGATGAACCCTTTTACACATCCAAGCAAGCGTCTGAGTTCTGCAGACACCTCTGCACGCACGCTTAACGGCAGGCGTCGCAGTTTTTGACGTACTGGTTGCATAGTGTCATTGACTTGTAATTTATGGATGAACCCTTTTACACATCCAAGCAAGCGTCTGAGTTCTGCAGACACCTCTGCACGCACGCTTAACGGCAGGCGTCGCAGTTTTTGACGTACTGGTTGCATAGTGTCATTGACTTGTAATTTATGGATGAACCCTTTTACACATCCAAGCAAGCGTCTGAGTTCTGCAGACACCTCTGCACGCACGCTTAACGGCAGGCGTCGCAGTTTTTGACGTACTGGTTGCATAGTGTCATTGACTTGTAATTTATGGATGAACCCTTTTACACATCCAAGCAAGCGTCTGAGTTCTGCAGACACCTCTGCACGCACGCTTAACGGCAGGCGTCGCAGTTTTTGACGTACTGGTTGCATAGTGTCATTGACTTGTAATTTATGGATGAACCCTTTTACACATCCAAGTTGAGTAGATTGAGCAGGATCCACATTATTGACAATAGCGTTCAGGTTAGCGGAATCATCCGTATCGTCATCCCTGTTGCGATCCACTTGGCCTCCAATGATGCTGATGTTCAGTGCTTTAATGAGGTCCAGGCCTAGCAGCGGTGAGCCAGCACTGACAATGTAGAAAGAAGCTGGAACTTTCTCTTCCAGAGCATGCAGTGCAACAGATGCTGGCAGGCAACCAATCACAGCTAGCTCATCCTTAGCATACGTGACTAGCTTCACTTTAGGCTGCTCAAGTGCACAGTCTGCAAAATACTGTCTGTAAACAGTCTCTGGCAAAACAGACACTGAAGCTCCAGTATCCACGATCATCTCTACAGTCTGGTAATGTCCTTGTGAGGATTCAATCTCGACAGCGCAAGTGATTTTGTCCTGAATCGCTGCCCTCGCTTTAGCATCCTGCACGCACAATACTGCCAACTCTGGAACCACTATTTCTCTTACTTCACTGACTGATGACTTACACACCTTGGCAAAATGTCCTTTTTTTCCACAATTGTTGCATTTTGAGGAGGCAGCTGGACAGGTTGCATCATTAGCCAAGTGCCTGCTGGAGCCACACCTGAAGCATTTTCGTTGCTGCGGCAGTTGCTTTGTATTTGCCTGTTTGCGCTGGTCTGGAGCAGAGCTTTTAGCAGGGCGAGGTCCCCTCTTCTGGCGAGAATGAATTCTTTCCACTCCCACAGCTTGAACTGGCGCAGAATGAAACGAGCTGGGTTTAGAAAGCAAAGTGGAGTTCTTAACTGCGGCCTCCACCTGGCCTGCAATTGTCAGAGCCTTGTCCAGTGTGAGGTCCTCCTCCAGTAGCAGTCTATCTTTCACAACACTGAGATTAGCATTGGAAATTAACTGATCTCTTATCATTTCACTTTCCATTTGTCCAAAGTTGCATGTGGAAGCCAACGCTCTCAGCGCCACCACATATTGAGACACAGTTTCATCCACCCGTTGAACACGCTGTCGGAACGTGTGGCGGCATGCCACGACGTTCACCTTAGGCACAAAGTGTTTCTCAAGCGCCTCCATGGCGTGAGCATATGTATCCCCTTGATCCGGTAATGTGTAGAACAACCATTGGCCCTCTGGGCCCAAGCAGTCTAGCAGAACAGCACGTTTTCTCGGGTCCGGCCAAGCGTCTCCCGTAGCATTAATTACTAGCATGTAGTTGTCGAATATTTTCCGCCATGTAGTAAACGGAATCGGCGGCTCACCCACATGAGGAAGAAAAGCTGGCGGGCTTGGGACCGATGCGCTCATCCTCGTCGCCAATTTGTTGTACTTGTCAGTAGAAACGAAAGGAGACGGACTCAGCTTCTTAACTCAACTGTATTAGCATCCAGTCACCATTACATTTTTCTCTCTCTCCTTTCTTCTTCTCCTTTTTCCTCTCACCCACTCAGTCACAGAGCCCCCTGCTGGTGAGGGAGTGTCTCTTCCTCTATATCCCCACTTCACGTTATCCTTCACTTATTTTGCAGTATCTGTAAACACAACATCAGCACAGCTTAAACTGAGGAGTTATACACTCTTACAACAGAGGGGATGAAAGATCTGCGATAGCGCTCAGTTTTACATCTGGGATGTCTCAGTCTACCTCTGGAGGAGCTGTCCATGATCTCCACAGTGGAGTGCAGTGGGTGGGAGGGGTTTCTTAAGACGGTGGTCATCTTCCCCAGCATCCTCCTTTCACACGTCTCCTCAACAGAATCCAGCGGGCAGCCCAGAACCGAGCTAGCTGTGGTAGCTAGCTTGTTCAGTCTCTTCCTGTCTCGGTCAGAGCTGCCTACATCCCAACAGACCACAGCAGAATGAATAACAGAGCCAACAACAGAGTGATAAAAGGATTTTAGCAGCTGGGAGTTAACTCCGAAGGACCTCAGCCTCCTCATGAGATGGAGGCGGCTTTGGCCCTTCTTATACAGAGCATCTGTGTTGTGGGACCAGTTCAGTTTACTGTTGAGGTGAACACCCAGGTACTTAAAGGTGTCCACCACCTCAATGTCTGCTCCCTGGATGTTTACTGGTGAGTGAGGAGGAGTGTTTCTCTGGAAGTCAATCACTGTATATATATATAAAATGTCATGAAAGGTGGCAATTGTGTGTGAAATGACTAGGTAATAATATTTGGGTCTTAAAATTTTTATTTTTTTATTTCTATTTGGTTCCTATACTTGTGGCATTATGGCTTTGTTGTGGTAATGACAAAGAAAAACATCAAAATTGGGTCTAATATAAAAAAAATATGTAAAAGAACAACAAAAAAACTAGTAGTGCAGTTTTATTTGTTCAATTATAGAAAAACAGGTACTGTCCAGTAGGATTATCCCAAAATATATATCGTTATCCAGTCCACTGCCACATACTTTTAAATGTTTGCGTAAAATTGCTCCATTGCATTTCTCTACCTAGTGATGTACCAAAATATATTACTAACAAAAGACCCTCACTCTCTCATTTTAAATCAGCTTTAAAGACATACTTTTATGACATGGCTTTTTCCCATTGTTGATGTCTTTTAGTTTTACTGTGTTGTGTTTTTATTGTTGCTCCTGTTGTTTTTACTTACTGTGTTTTTAATTTTGTACTTGTACAGCACTTTGGTCAGCTGCCATGCTGTGTTTTTAAATGTGCTTTAGAAATAAAATGGTATGGTATGGTATAGATAAGTGAACCCAAATTAAGAATTTTTCTAGCCAGTACAACTGTAACATTAATTTTATCTGTAGAAATTCTTAAAAATGTTTGTACTTTTAAACCTGTAGGAATTTTGTGCTTATCCTAACACTGTCATTACTCCGTGTTCTTTGAAGGCCCGTCAAGGAAGAGGGTGCGTCGGAGGCCGAACTTGGAGCCAACAGAATTTGAGCGGGAGATGCTGGAGATGCTGGAGGCCCTGAAGGCGTGCCAACCACCTCCGGCTCCTCGTTCCATCCAAGACCCAGACGAGCATTTCCTCCTTTCTCTGCTTCCTCTCCTTAAAAAGATTCCACCCCATGCTAAAGACATGGTTAAATTTGAAATTCATAAATTATTATTTGAACAAAACTATGTAGTGTGTAATTTAGATCAATTGGCGCCTACAGAGTAGTTTTACTCAGTGAAGGTGGAATGTTTTTCAGGGGAGGAATCAGACCCCTTCCCGTCTCTTCCACCGCACTTCCTCCAAGCAAGGTTCTTTCCAGTTGTTCTTTATTTTGTAAATTGTTCTTTATTGTTTAAAACATATATTTGAATCAAAACCGATCATCTGCTTTTTGTATTCCATAAAATGTGTCATTGTTATAAAGGTAAATTACATGTTTATACTTGTTACTTCCAATTTTGACATCAAACTTAAAAAGGGGAAATTATCAGAGAAGAAAGCACAAACTTGAAAATGAATTTGTTTTTATTGATTTTTCCCATTTCCTGTTGACAAACTAGGGTGATGTTGGCAGTCATTACCTGCAAATGGAACAGAAAAAGGTTAAAACCTCAAGTACATAAAATGTAGATTTATTAACAGGAGACATTATATCTAAATAGATAAAAACAGACAGGATTTTATGCTCTTAAGATATTTTTGGGTGGCTTTTAAAAAAGCCGTTGTGGGTCAGTCTGGTGTGGACATGACTATTCTGCTGGCTGCCATGGTACTGCCCCTTCCTCACTGAAGTGGGCCATGAAGATCTCCCTGGTCTCCACTGCCTCCCTTGTAGCGTTGTTAGCTCCCATCCGTCCCACAGCTGGAGGTGGTCGTTCTCCATGGAAAGCTGCTGCTCTCACTACAGGGACCTGGCCATCGGCAGAACCCCTCATGAAGTTGTGGAGAACACAAGTAGCCTTCACACACTTCTCCACAACTTCGGGGCGTATGTCCAGGGTGCGGCGAAACATCCTCCACTGCGCAGACCAGATTCCGAAGGCATCTTCAACCACCAGCCGGGCCCGGGACACACGGTAGTTGAAGACCCGCTGCTGAGGAGTGAGAGCACAACGCCCAGGGAAGGGTCGCATCAAATCCCTGCGCAGCGGAAAGGCCTCATCTGCCACAAAGACATGAGGCTGGGGTCTTCTGTGAGGAGCTCCGGGCAGGTGCTGGTCTGGGGCAAATGAAGTTTGCCCCCACGAAGAGCCTCACCAAAGGCAGAGTTGTACAGGATTCCCCCGTCACTGGTTCTGCCATACCCACCAACATCAATCACCCTGAACCTGTAGTGGGCATCCACCACAGCAAGGAGCACTATTGAATGATGCCCTTTATAATTAAAAAACAAAGAGCCAGAGTTGGGTGGGGCCTTCAGACTCACGTGTTTCCCATCTATTGCTCCACAGCACAGAGGAAAGTTCCATTTATCTGTGAAGTCCCTAGTGTTATAGGATTTCTGAATCCTGTACCGCTTCTCTATTTCATTCTGTATCTCACACACACCCACACACACACACACATCTGAACACACCCACTTCCTTATCTCCTACTTTAAATAAACTGTGTTGGCAGCCGCTCGGGGCAGACTGTACTCTGTCCTGAGTCTGGTCTGTCATCATTTGCAAATGGTTTTGTGTGATTCATGTGTCTCTCTTATTTCCCCAGGTCCGGTTAGGGTAATTGACAAAATCCCTAACATAAATTGGTCCTTTGAGCGGTGCCTGGGGGTCTTCTCTGTCGACGCCAAATGCCACCGCTGGACATTGCAGCGCCCTGCTTTCGCTGAAGGTCGGCGCCTGGGTCTGACGTCGCCAGGGGGGCACCGGGTCTGCGAACTCAAGCTTCTGAGCTGGGGAGATCTGGTGAGACAATCTTGTTTGTTTCTAGATATAAACACAGAGGACATTAAATTTTTTTGAGCTTTTGAGCGTTATGCCTTATTTAAACGCAGCTATTGGCTGGTGTTTGAGCGTAACGCAACTCTGGTGTTGATGATAAGGGCTTGAGCGTTAGTCCAGAAAGAAAACGCAGATAGGGGCTTGAGCGTTAGTCCAGAAAGAAAACGCGGATAGGGGCTTGAGCGTTAGTCCAGAAAGAAAACGCAGATAGGGGCTTGAGCGTTAGTCCAGAAAGAAAACGCAGATAATAGTTAAACAGCTGTGATAGATACGCCGGTAAGGGAACTGTGGGAGTTCGGATGATTTTTGAGCGTTTTTGACCGTGATAAACGCAACCTCCTGTTGTATGTCTGTTAGTCTGTCTGTCTATTTGTTTGTTCATTGGTTGATAGTAGCGGAACGAGTTCCCACACAGATAGGAGGTAGACTTCCACCTACTTCCTAGTGCATGATCTGAGTGTGTGGATGTTTTTTGTTAAGGTGTGGCTACGTGGATGAATGACCAGTTATTGGTGGTCTTGGTGTGATTTGCGGTGCGCCTGCTGGAACTTTGTCTAATCCTGTTGCGTTTCATGAGTGAGCTTGGAACCTGAGTGTGTGCTGGAGGTGTGTCTGAGGTTCTGGTTCTGATCCGTGTGGGCTCAGGGCCTGTGTGTTAAATGCTGCTGTGGTGTCTGTCTGGAGGCGTGACTGTTCGTGTGTGTTTGCTTGAGCTGCAGCGATGAAAAGCAAAACAATTTATTAATTTGGCCCCAAATTGCTTTTCCCAAATTCACATTTTGTGCTATCTACATTAAACTAAATGTCCCACACACAAAGCAGAATAACTACAGTGGCAAACTCATTAACGGTGAATAATAAAACATTATTTAGGCATAATTAACAGCACAAACGCACACAAAGGATTACTAAATTAGGTTGATAACTCCTGAAATGAATAAAATTGAACTATAAAGGACTAAATAGATAAATATACAGCAAAGAATTAATGATTAGTAATGAATAGTTACATGAATATATATATATATGTAACATTTTTTAGCACAAAGAAATTAGATGACCCTGGAGATGAGCAAAATTGGATGACAATTCAATCACACATCCTAAATAGCAGCATAAAGGAGTTTTGGAAATTAGTTAAACTTTGAACAGTTAAATGGTTAACGTAATATATAATATAAATATTATTTGTAATTTTAAAATAATATAGAATACTGCAGGAGACCGATAGTTCTAATCCTAAATTTGAACGACAAAGACACAGATAATTCAAAAATCTGATCTACAGAGTCACACTGTCCGAGTTTTAAGGAATTCATTTGAAAATTAGATTGATAAAATACATATTTGGTCTATCACAGAAGATTAATCGCAGTCTCTGATTAGAAATATCTATTTGACTAATGATAGAGGTCAATTTCTCTGAAGGACATCACATTGTGTCGGCTTCCATTATATTTGGGATAAAAACGATCAAAGATTATAAGCAGAGTGGTTCCATGATGGCTGGAGGTCATCTGATGGTGCTGAGATTTATATGTAATCTCTCATGCTGAAGTTAAAGGTCTGTTAATTTCTAAACAACTGAAGTAAAATTCCTAATATACATCCTTGAATTTGGGTTTCATTTCTAATTAAGGCCAAGTAAAGTAAAGTCTATAAGTTCGTATGGTGCATGGATTTGATCTAAAAATCACGAGTAAAGGTTTTACTGAATGGGGGGAGATAGAGCGTCCCGTCATGGTCACCAGGACCGATCGGGTAACAATCTGAGCGCAGTGACATGCTGGAACTGCAATCAGAAAAGGACATTTAGATAGGAACTGCAGGCTACCCCCTTTCACATAACTCTAAGGTCATTGATAATCCAAACAAAGCAGATATTACTTCTCAGGGTTACCATGCGTGGCTCTGAGTTTAATAGTCTTTAAGGTTTGTCTAAACAGGTCTGGTACACTTGAAAAAAATTAATCGGAAACTTATTTCATATAATAACCTGTGAGTTCAAACTGTGATAATAATATTAAGTGGAGATCTCCTAGGAATCAGTTAATATTAGGATATTTCGGTGGATGAGAGGTGTAGCCCAGGCAATGACAAGGTTGCAGTCTACCTGTTAATTTCGAAACTGCATATTGGATACCTTAAATTATCGCCTCTGAACATTGAAATTCCTATTGGTTGAAGAATCTGTGAAAAGACTGAAGGTGTAGTTAAGAAATCACCTGTTTTACGTCCACACACACAGAGAGCTATGTGTGTGTTTCTCTCCGACAGAGAGACAGAGAGAAACCAAGCAGCAGGAGGGTTTCCTCACAGGGACGAACTTAGAGCCTTGGGAGTCAAGGGGGCACTTTGTTATTAGTAGATAGCAATAAGATAATGAATAAAATAAAATACATAGATGAGACGGGAGAGAAGTATGATGCATGAATGGTGTTTTTAGACAGATTTATGTTAATGGAGTACTGATAATAATGATAGATGTTGAATACAGTGTAACCCGGTTAAAAATCCAGCATAACCAGTAAAATAGAAAGAAGATAATAAATAGTTAAAAGAGTTAAAAGATAAATTCATTTATTCTATGTTTTAATTTCAGTTAAAATGTCAAAGTTCATGTAAAGTGCTTTAAAACATGTTTACATGGTTTAGAATAAGTTATCTTTTATTTGTTTGGAGTTATCTGTGAAAACTGTATTTTCCTACGAGGAGATGGTCGGTGAAGGCAGCACAGTGAAAAAGAAAAAAAAAAAGACGAGAGAGGGAAGAGCGGAGGAAGAGACGGTCGAAGTGGAGGGTGGTTTTATTTCCAAGATTTGGTGTGAGTAAAGCATAGATTTGTCGTCAAGATAAGTCATAGTTTGTGACAGTCAGCAAGGGGGCAAAACCAGATAGTTTCAGCAGGCAGTTGCTGGACGGTGCTTTGGTTTAAAGCCGCTGTGTCACGAGTGAGCTAGCGTAAAGCTAACGCAGCTATTCGCTACAAGGACTCTGTGAGCTGCTGTTTCGCTAGCGCGGTGGGACGGAAGAAGCTGCTGAGGATTGTCACCGGACTGGATGACGGTGTTCAGACCCCAGATAGTCACTCTGAGTGCCCGTGTCACTCAGAGTACCTCTGGGCAACGTGGGAAAGCAAGTACCAGTGGACCACGTGGGGACTACCACCTCCATTAGGCTGTATCAGGATTGTTGGAGTCAAGGAGCTGAGTTGGATTAATCCGGTGGGACATACACGTTCACAGAAGGTATTGAAGTTATTTTTTT
>SSNS01001210.1:22194-36783 GCA_006937985.1 Aphyosemion australe
CAGGGACTCCAAAAAGGGTGGGAAGCTGCAGTTTGGTGCATAAGCACAAACCTCAGTCAGGACCCGTCCCCCCACCCGAAGACGGAGGGAGGCTACCCTCTCGCTCACCGGGGTAAACCCCAACGTACAGGCACCAAGATGGGGGGCAAGAAGTATGCCCACCCCTGCTCGACGCCTCTCAGTGGGAGCAACTCCAGAGTGGTAGAGAGTCCAACCCCTCTCGAGGAAACTGGTGCCAGAGCCATGCGTTGAGGTGAGTCCAACTATATCTAGTCGGAACTTCTCAACCTCACACACCAACTCCGGCTCTTTCCCCACCAGAGAGGTGACATTCCACGTACCAAGAGCTAGCTTCTGTAGCCGAAGATCAGACCGCCAAGGTCCCTGCCTTCAGCTACCGCCCTTTGCACATCGCACCCGACACCTTTGGCCCCTCCCACGGGTGGTGGGCCCATGGGAAGGGGGACCCACGTCTCCTCTTCGGGCTATGCCCGGCCGGGCTCCATGGGTGAAAGCCCGGCCACCAGGCGCTCGCCAGCGTGCCCCAACTCCAGGCCTGGCTCCAGAGGGGGGCCCCGGTGACCCGCGTCCGGGCGAGGGAACACTGATTCCATTTATTGTACTCGTCATAAGGGGTCTTTGGGCTGCACTTTGTCTGATCCCTCACCTAGGACCTGTTTGCCATGGGTGACCCTACCAGAGGCATAAAGCCTCAGACAACTTAGCTCCTAGGATCATTGGGACACTCAAACCCCTCCACCACGATAAGGCGGCAGCTCAGGGGGTCATTAACAGATTTGAAAAGTACTAGCTAATGATGTACAAATAATTTATAAAGGCTTATAACATATACAAATACATTTATAAGAGTTTAGTAAATCATCAACAGATAATTTACAAGGTATTAGGTAATATATACACTTAATATTAGAGGCTGTTAAATAATGATTAAACATTTACAAATGCTCCTTTTCACATTTGGTAATGAATAAATTAGGCTCTATGCAAAACTTTCTAAAGTCACAATTGTCATTGGTTATATGTAAAATTATGATGCACCAATGAGTTATAAATGATTAATCAAATGATCATGAATATGTTTAATTGATTTTGAACATGTAATCATTTAAATATTGATGAAATGTAAAAAAAAATCCACACAATTATAAATCCTTTTCAGGTTGTTTATTTTCTTTAAGTGTTGTTTGGAATAAAAGAGGGCAGGGCTGAAACAAACATAAATTCAAATACTTAAAATTCAAAACAGAACAAAAATATGGTCAGATTTGGATAATGAAGATGATGAAGAAAAAGTCTTGACTTGCTTTTCAGGGCTGTTAAAGAAACTGGTTAAAAATAAAAATATAAAATATAGAAAAATAAAGTAATTGTGGAAGTTATCACAAGTTATGTGTGGTTTCTACTGAACACACAGGTCTGTGTTTAATTCTGTTCCAGACTCCAGTCAGCAGGTGGCGGTAGTGCACCTTTACGCTGGTCACCAACCAACTGAAGAAGAAACCGGAAGCTGCTAGCAGAGCTAGCTTGTTGCCTTCACTTCCATAGTTTGTGTTCGCTTCAGTCTCTGGGAGAGTTGATCAGCTAAAGCGACTAACTGCTGCTGCTGCAGAAATCTTCTCACCAGGCTGTGGAAACTTTCTTCTCCTCCTCAACAACTTGGTGGAGTTGTTTCCAGAAGCAGAGAAGATCTTCTGCGGTCTTCGTGACAATCGGAGCTCCAGCATCAGGTGAGAAAGCGGTGAGTTCAGCTTTTCTCTAGACTTCCTGCCCTCTGGATCTGCTGCTGTTCCTTTGGCCTCTCTGAGAAACGCGCTCGTTTAGCTGCTTTCATCAGACTGAAGAGGTTCCCTCTATCAGACTCGCTCATTTGAGTTGGTCATGATGCAGGATCGCTGCTCGCTAGCTCTCTGATCCATCCTGCTCACACTCTCCGACGGAAAAGCCCCGAATCTGAATGTGACTCTGGAGGAAAAAGCGGTTAGCTCTACTCCGTGAACTCTGGTGACCAAAGGTCCTCTTTTCCAGACTGGATGTGTCCTCAGCTGATCAGAACCAAAGCGTTGGGTCTTTCATCTCCTGCGTTCTTCTGAAGCAGCATCTTAATCAGCTCTCCTGCTTTGTTTCTATTGCAGCTGTTAGCTAAACACGGCTAAAGGAAACCTGCTACACTTCAGGATCTGGGACTGATTCATCGTGTGTTCTTCACCATCTGGACCTGGACAGCATGGATACAGGTACTGATACATTACTACTACTGTGTGAGTGTGTGAGCGACACTTGGTCTGGTTTCCTCTATTATCTCTCAGCTTATTAAACAAATCACCAAACTATCAGTACTCCCACATTTATAACCCAGTATCTCACTACAGATGGTCTCTGCAGACTTCATTGATGCACAAACACAAGAAAACACCAACATCAGCTCCTGAAACCAGAAATCAACTCCATCTCTTCTTTCTGTCACAGTTTAATGAGTTAACACATTCCTTCAGTCATTACCACTTGGAAACCACTTCCTGCTTTGCTCCCTGCTTGCTTACATTAATTTTCATAGAGATCGTTGTTTGTCTGCTCAGTGACTACTGGACTTCTATAAATTCCTGAGACATTTTCTAATAGACACAGAGGTCTACAGCAGTATTATTACTATGATCTTGATCTACAGTTCTGGTTTATTTATAAATCACTAAGGGCAACGATAGCAGAGGAGTTAAGTGTCTGCCCTGTAATCGGGAGGTTGCAGGTTCAATCCCCTCTCAGTTGTGTGTGTGTGAATGACTTATTGTGTTGTAAAGCGCCTTGGGGGGGCTTTAGGACTCTAGAAGGCGCTACTTCAAATACAGGCCATTTTTACTACTTTACACAGGGCATAAGAGTCCACCAAATAAAAAACTAGAATAAAAAACATTCTTGTTAACTAAAATAAAAACAAAAATTTGAAAAACCGAGTCGGAATTTCCAAGTTTAAAGCAGAAAGTGAACGCACCATTAGCGGAACGGGAGCTAAAATATCAAGCTAATGTTATCTTAAACAGTTTATTTACCTGCTGGAGCAGATTAAGACAATGGTGCCTCACTTAGATCGTTGTCGATGGTTTCATCATCACCCAGTTACCCATCCCATTTAGTGAAGTGAACCCAAACTTTAGAGCGTTTCCTCTCTGCCTGCTGCTTGCTCTGTTTACAGCTCGCCCACAGCGACTGACGACATTAGGCTCTCGCACCAGTGCTGCTGTCTATCTTAGCAAATAGCTGTTTCTCAAGTTCTCGTTATGAAGGACGGGTAACGAAACAAGGCACTGTTTCATATCACGTGAACCAGTACTTAATCTGTACTACAGAATTCAATCGGTGCTTTAAAAAGTAATCCTGGCAGTGGAGAGGAACAACATCATGTATTACATCAAACAGTGATATCAAACATGAGTACCCTCTTTTTGGTTTAATGGCGGATGGCATCATAGACATTATGGATGGCATAAACAAACCGTGACTTTTGAAGTCTCGAGGGATCTTGTGATCTCGTGAGTCCAGTAAGGAAGGCAGAGAAGCCGCTCTGCGGCTGAGATTCTCCAGATGTGTATTGGCACTCAGTGAAACTCGCGAGTAAACCATTCCACTGCCGTTCCACAACACTGATGCTTCCAGTGTGAAGTAGGGGTAACACAATAAAGGCTTCAACTGCCGGGATAGGACAGGTAAAAAGAAATTAAACCATAGACCCCTTGACACATGACGCCACACACCCAAGCCCCTNGTTACAGTAGTCCAGGCATGAAGTTATGAATGCATGCACAACAGTTTCAAGATCACGTCTCACAGCTCATTTTCTCCTTGCATAGTTAAAGAAGTGCAACGGTGTGTTTTTCATGGCTTTAATCCTGGCAGTGGAGAAGAACAAAGTTAAATTTCCAAGTCATCATCACACAATGGTGAAGTTACATCTCTGCATGTGACCCATCCCCGTGGTGGGGAGCTGCAGCTGTGGCCGCGCTCGGCAACTATTTGGTGGTTTAACCCCCCAATCCAACCCCTTAATGCTGAGTGTCAAGCGAGGAGGCATTGGGTCCCATTTTTTCAAAGTCTTTGGTATGACCCGACTAGGATTCAAACCCTGATCTCCCAGTCCCGGGGCGGACACTCTTACCACTAGGCCACTGGAGCTGGTAACATCGTATATAGGATGAGTCAGGGCACCTTAACGAGAACTTGTGCAAAACATGGCTGCCAAATTCCTAGTGGGTAAAAGGAAGTTTGATCATGTTACTCCTATCTTGGCTGAACTACGCTTGCTGCCTGTTGATTTTAGAATTTGTTTTAAGGTCCTTTTATTGGTTTTTAAATAATTTAATGGGTTAGCTCCATCTTATTTGCAGACTCTGTTACAGCCATATACCCTGGTGCGGGCACTTCGTTCATTTTCATTATAGTTGCCATCCGGAGCTCGGCAGTAACTCCCCATGTGATGATGACACCACAACCATGACACCAAATTTAAAGGAACTAGAGGCAGGAAAAAAGAAACGATGCTCACGAGCGACGCGCCCGGCTCTGCGAGTAACTGCAGCCCAGCACGGGAGCGTGCACAGGCGGCTATGTTACACAAACACAAAAATACCATTACCTGACCCTCTTCACACGCTCTCACGCCACACCTCCAATATCTCACGCTGAAAAGGCAACTCCCCGCCGCTCTCACGGACAATATTGCGGCGAAGCAATCCACGCTGCAGCCCTGATCACAGCTAATGCTACTACTGTAGCATGATCACAGCTAATGCTACTGCACGCTAGCTCTCTCTGAGTCATCGGTGAGGTCAGATCATTGTCATATCATCTCTAAACACAACCTATAATGTTTCTTACCTGCTCACTAGGAAATGAACCATGGCAGCATCCTTTTTGAGTCCCAGATATAGTTGAAGCAGCCTCCATTTGTCAATCACGTATCCGATATAGATTCGGGTCCCTGCCTGTCTTTTACCATATTTGGTTTTTGACTCATGAGATGCCGCTGAATAAACTTCCTTTGTGCCACGCTTGGTCGTTTGCTGGTTGCAGTAGAATCCATTCCCACAGTTCTTCTTTTGGAGTTTGGCGTTTGGCAAGCAACTTAAGGTGCATTAGCGCCACCTACCGATCTGCAGTGTCGAACACATTTTCTTTCTGTTTTGAAGCTGTCGTGAACGCGCAAGCAGTGTCAATTGACGCCATATCCGTAGGGCAGCGCGGGAAATTCGTGACCGAACTGCAGCGCATTTTGCAGCAAACAGCCTGTTCAAGAAAATGGAACGATACATGGGTGGCCTCATTCTTTTTGGTTTATAACGCTTCATCACCCATTAGCTTTGAAAAAATGAACATACATGTTTAATTTTTTACAGATTTTTTAAAGATCCTGCCCCATGTTCCTTTAATAATGGGCAAATAAATAAATAAATCAAAAGGCACAGCTTATTATCGATAGTCGAATAATTTGACCAGTCTCCCAACTCTAGTGTGTGTGTGTGTGTGTGTGTGTTGTCAACATGTTACAACAGTCAGTAAATCACATCATGTGCTTCTGTGTTTCCTACAGATGTTCAACAGATGGTGCTGGTTAAAGAAGAAGCTCCTGAAGAACAGAGCGCTAGTGTGGATCAGCAGGACCCAGAACACCTCCACATAAAGGAGGAACAGGAAGAACTCTGGACCAGTCTGAAGGGAGAGCAGCTTCATTTGAAGGAGGAGACTGATGCTGCCAGGTTTCCATCTACTGCAGTTTCTATAAAGAGTGAAGATAATGAAGAGAAACCTGTGTTCTCACAGCTTCATCAACAACAAACAGAAGACAGAGATGTTCCAACCAGCAGCTCAGCTGACCAGATGACAGCAGAAACTGATGGAGGAGCAGAAATTAGCAGGAGCCCAGATCTGAACCCTCATGAACAGACATCTGATTCTTCAGAGACTGAAGTTAGTGGAGATGATGAAAAGAAGGATGATTATGTGAATCCAGACTCTGAGCTGTCAGACTCTGGGTCTGAAACTGGAGACAAAGACGATGACTGTAATGAGTCAGGTGTTAAGTCTGTCAACAAGTCCTTCAGCTGCTCTGAGTGTGGTAAACAATTTCTCCACAAATCGTCTCTCCAGAAACATGTGAGATTGACAAGTCATTCAGCAATAAGGTCTTCAGGCTGTTTGGTTAATAAGAAATGTGTTAGAGTGAAGAAACATGTAGACTCATGCAGGAAAGTCCAGAAAGAACTAAAATCATTTAGTTGTGATGACTGTGGAAAAAGATTTGGTTCCAAATCAAGGTTAAACAAACACATTAGCGTCCATACAAAAGAGAAATATTTAGCCTGTGAACTCTGTGGACAAAAATGTAGTCGAAAGTCAGCTTTAAACATTCACATGAGAGTCCACACAGGACAGAAACCTTTTGCCTGTGAGCTCTGTGAACAAAGATTTAGTCTAAAGACAAATTTAAAAACTCACATGAGCATCCACACAGGAGAGAAACTGTTTGCCTGTGAGCTCTGTGGACAAAGATTTAGTCGAAAGTCAAGTGTAAAATCTCACATGAGAGTCCACACAGGACAGAAACCTTTTGCCTGTGAACTCTGTGGACAAAGATTTCCTTATAAGCAAGGTTTAAACAAACACATGAGCGTCCACACAGGACAGAAACCTTTTGCCTGTGAATTCTGGGAAAAAAGATTTAGTCGAAAGAGAAGTTTAAACAATCACATGAGCGTCCACACAGGACAGAAACCTTTTGCCTGTGAGCTCTGTGAACAAAGATTTAGTCGAAAGACAAATTTAAAAACTCACATGAGCATCCACACAGGACAGAAACCTTTTGCCTGTGAACTTTGTGGACAAAGATTTACTCAAAAGTCAAGTTTAAACTATCACATGAGAATTCACACAGGACAGAAACCGTTTGCCTGTGAACTCTGTGAACAAAGATTTAGTCGAAAGACAAATTTAAAAACTCACATGAGCGTCCACACAGGACAGAAGCCTTTTGCCTGTGAACTTTGTGGACAAAGATTTACTCAAAAGTCAAGTTTAAACTATCACATGAGAATTCACACAGGACAGAAACCTTTTGCCTGTGAACACTGTGAAGTAAGATTTCCTCATAAGCTAAGTTTAACCAAACACATGAGTGTCCACACAGGACACAAACCTTTTCACTGTGAATTTTGTGGACAAGGATTTGCTCAAAAGTCAATTTTAAACAGTCACATCAGAGTCCACACAGGGGAAAAACCTTTTGCCTGTGAACTCTGTGGACAAAGATTTGCTCATAAGCAAACTTTAATCAGACACATGAGAGTCCACACAGGACAGAAACCTTTTGCCTGTGAGCGCTGTGAACAAAGATTTAGTCGAAAGACAAATTTAAAAACTCACATGAGCGTCCACACAGGAGAGAAACTGTTTGCCTGTGAGCTCTGTGGACAAAGATTTCCTTATAAGCAAGGTTTAAACAAACACATGAGCGTCCACACAGGACAGAAACCTTTTGCCTGTGAATTCTGTGAAAAAAGATTTAGTCAAAAGAGAAGTTTAAACAATCACATCAGAGTCCACACAGGACAGAAACCTTTTGCCTGTGAACTTTGTGGAAAAAGATTTACTCAAAAGTCACATTTAAACAGTCACATGAGAGTCCACACAGGACAGAAACCTTTTCACTGTGAATTTTGTGGACAAGGATTTGCTCAAAAGTCAATTTTAAACAATCACATCAGAGTCCACACAGGGGAGAAACCTTTTGCCTGTGAACTCTGTGGACAAAGATTTGCTCATAAGCAAACTTTAAGCAGACACATGATAGTCCACACAGCGCTGAAACCGTTTGCCTGTGAACTCTGTGGGAAAAGATTTAGTCGAAAGAAAAATGTAAACTATCACATGAGAGTCCACACAGGACAGAAACCGTTTGTGTGAACTCTCAACAAAGAATTAATCGCAAGACAAATTTAAACTGGCACACGAGAGCCCACACAGGACAGAATAACTATCACTGATCAAAAAAAGTGATGACTGATAACTCTAGAAATAATCTTAATTTGTGTTTTCATCTCCGCTTGAACCAGTTGACACATTTAAATTCTTAGGTGTTTGGTTGGATTTTGATATATCTTTCAAAACGCACGTACAATCTATTACCAAAAAACTTCATTTCTGTCTGTTTTCTTTTTTGTACATAATAATATGCATGTATTCTTGTGTTAATACTTGGACCCTATGTGGCTATACGAGACTGTGCTATGATAATTTCTCAGGACAGAAGTTATGTGGACTCGCTGAATTGGGCAGAAAGGAGTAGGACCGTATAAGCTTTTGCTTCAACCTACTTCCTTTTCGAACACTTTAATTTACATAATCCACTCATTGTGTGATTGGTTGTTGTGGTTGAAATTGTTTTCTTTTTTTGTGTTGTTCGAAATAAACTCTATAAAAAAAAAAAAAAAACATATCAATCAATAAGGTATTCTACAGTTGACGTCACCACGCAAAGGCTTCTGGGAAGGGTCATACTGATAAGCTGCATTTACAATAGAAAATATACAGTTTCATAGCGCTTTGACGTCAATATGAAGGCATAAAATTGAGGAAGTTGTTTTGATGGAGAAAAACATACCAGAGAGCTTTTCTTGATGGCGACCCTGCTAATTATCGATCGCCAGAACTGAAGCGCTAGCTCAAATGAAAGTGAAAGTAAAAACTAACTCCTGTTAGCAGCGCTGTTGTTTTAAACGCCGTTATTCCCATCACAGCTCCTTCTTGAGTAATATAAAAATAAGTTCAGTACTCACAGTGCTCAAGTAACATTTTCTCAAGGTAGTTTTTTAACTGTCAGGTTATCATTTGTGTCCCTACTTTTTATATTCCACTCACCTCTGGTCAAAAGCCTTTTTCGTGGACGTTTGGGTGGACATGCTGTTTGGCCGAGACGTTCAGCTGGACCCCTCCATTAACACCGCTGCCTCCGCTCTCCGTTAACAACGCTGCCTCCGCTCTACGTTAACACCGCTGCCTCCACTCTCCGTTAACAACGCTGCCTCCGCTCTCCGTTAACGCTGCCTCCGCTCTCCGTTAACAACGCTGCCTCCGCTCTCCGTTAACAACGCTGCGTCCTGCATAATTCTCCTCTGCTGCTGCTCCTCCTGGATAAGTTCCCGTCTGCGAGCGTTGCTAGGACCGGCGGCTGGTAATTCTTGGATGTAGGACTTTTCCCTCCGGGAAGATGTAAGTAACAAATACATGCTTTTCTTGATCTGCTCCACACAGTTAAAATCTGCTCGTCCAACTTAAAAACTACCACCGCTTTGCTTCTTCTGTCTTTAGCTTAGTCTGTGTAGCTTTCCAGCTGTTTCATGTGGTTTGTGGTCGCGGACTTTACCGGCTTTGGAAAAGGGATGAAAAGTCCTCTCCAACATGCGATCTGGGCGTCTAGAGTCCGATTAGCACCTCCCCCAGCAGCAGCGCTTAGTTCCTTGCTGTTTGAAAATCTTTAGGAGACGAAAAAATAACTTTAGTCAGATCGGAGAAACTCAGACCCATAGGAATCCATTATAACTGCTAGCTTACTTGTATGACCCTGCGCCCCAGAGTGCTTTGCGACAATCTATTTTTAGCTACTGTAGAAAGCTCTATTGCCTGTTTGGTTTTAGTCTTCTGTTTAACTGTACTTTCAAATGTTATAATTTAGTTGGTTGTTTTTATTGTGCAGCGCTTTGGTCAGCTGCATGGCTGTGTTGAAACTGCTTACAAATAAAATGGTATGGTATGCTAATTTTGTACTGAACATTTTATTAGTGTTTATGGTGATTATTGAATACTGAGTATGTACATGGGACATTCTGCTGGAGGTTGAGGGGGGTGGGGTAAACGTGAGCAACATGTGTGGGGTGGTTTGTTTTTTTTTTTTTTGGTGATTATTTATTAATTATTATGATAATTTAAAAATGTTTTTCTCTTTCGTTAATTGCATATGCTTATGGCTGCCTTCTGCAGCTTTTTTTGTTCTGTTTATGAGGACCCTCATGAAAACGGCATGGTACATCTCATGAGGCTACTCGTTAAATAAATGTCTAAATAAATAAACATTAATTTGCCCCCTGTTCTCTCACTGATACTGCTGTGTGCATCTGGTTAAGGAGCCACGATCGCTCTCATATCCTGGATTTAATTTTATCTTTTGGAATTTCTGATTTGTCAGTGGACCCAGTCAGTTATTTTTAATTCCTGTGGATTGACACCTCCCCCTATAAGGCATCAAGCCCGTGGTTATGTCAGGTGTATTTGCCCCTCCACCACCTGGTTTTCATCGGTCCTGGTTGATGGCTTCTCAACCATTTCACCCAGGTCTCCCTCCATGGGAGTAGATGAAATGTTGACCTCCTTCAATACTGTGTGTTTGGCTGATCGTAGCTCTGCTGCACCGTTAAAACCAGGAATAAAACATCAGTCTCTGATCCTGGTTCAATGACAATACTCAAGCCCTTAGACGCCAGTGGAACGTAAAGCCTATAAGCCTGATTTATTCTTCTCCGTCAGACTGATAAAAGCCGTTTAAAGCACAGGAAGAGTTGGGTCTGTCGGTTCTAACAAGCTCAGACCTGCTGTCACACATTCTGATGTTTGAGGTTCTCCTTGAAGTCACTCACATCGTTACAAAGGAGAGAGGAATTCATGATCTCTGCTGTATCTGCTCCTGACCTCACAGCTGATCTGAACTGGATCCAAAAGTGTGTGGGTGGAGGAGCTCTTCTGTGACTGGTGTCTGGAGGTCGTGTCAGGAAATGCGTACGAGCTGTTGAGTCACTTCCTGCTACATACTTGTTCTTTGATTGTTGCCATGGCAACACAACCAAATTTCCTCCTGACAACCACAACAAGCTGATGTTTCAGGACATGTTTGTTGTTGCTGGTTGAAGATTTTAAACGTGTGTGTGTGTGTGTGTGTGTGTGTGTGTGTGTGTGTGTGTGTGTGTGTGTGTGTGTGTGTGTGTGTGTGTGTGTGTGTGTGTGTTTCCTTAAAGGGGTATTCCACTCAAAATTGACATTTTTTTTCTGTTGACATATTTCCCAGAGTTATGAAAAAAACAAATTTTAACCAGCTGGTCATTCTGAGAGTCATGCGTGTTAACAAGTCAGCCAAAGGGATATCCCTGTGGCCAAGCAGCCTGGGTGCATGATCAATTGGGATACAGTGATGGCATGCTCACCCTGTCACATCTGGATCTAGGAACTTCTAATAAGTTCTGAGCAGATGAGCTGAGGGCGCTTTCTGGCTGGAGGAGATGGATCTGCTTGGTCAAATATGACGGTGTCAGTCTGTTTAACGACAGTACTCGTCACTACGCTGTGACGTAATCGAACTCAAAATGCGTCCTCACAAGCATCCTGCCCCTGGATTCGGACACACCCAGAGTCAGTGGAAACCTTTGCGGTGTTCACGTAAGCTGACTGCAGGTTGAAGTAATGGGGGCGTGGTCAGCTGTTTTTCCCTGTGTTTAGTTTAATATCCTTAGATGGATTAAAATTAGTACACAAATATATTTTTTAACACATACACAATGCAGATTCACCAAACCTAGATATTAAAATAGGTACACCTAAATAAATCTCCTAAACAAACAAATGTCCGATGAAAAATAAAAATTTGAGTTCTAATCATCTTTAATGTTTGTATAAAAAGGTCTGGTATACATGAAATAAAAAACCAAAAACCTTATTTAAAATAATAAACTTTGAGCTCAAAATATAATACAAATCATAAATGGAGATCTCCCAAAAAAACAAGGTACAATAAATATAAAAGTATAATAAATATATAAGTAAAAAAACTATAAATCTAAGCTTACAGGAGAAAGTTTAGACCAGATGGTTTCATTCCTGGAGCCAGATATCATAAATATGTCGGTTACCAAGGGATACGAAAGTTAGGACCTTGAAGGGAGGTACCAGGCGGTCCCAGGTTCTGCAGAAGGAATATAATCTGTGTGCATGCTGTGAAACTTCAGATTCGCCATTATACGAGGGGAGATGGACAGAATCTCCCCGACTGTACATCGGGTTACAATAAAAGATGATTGAGTGAAATAAAGAGTTTACGTTGATTGCAACGAGGCGGTATTTTATGGCTCGTTCCTTGTTCGGTCAGAAGATTTTAACGAAACGGGAGTGTGGAAAAACAACGAGAAGTCAAATGCTGAAACAGCTCGGAGGAGAGAAGAAGGCCGGAACCATCATCACACGGGCCTGAGAGGAGTGACGTCAGACGAGCTGCTGGAACATCATATTCTTTGACCAAAATACATCAGAGAACAGAAAGAGACAGAAACACCATATTTTTCCCACAACAAACCCTTGCCGGGGAACAGAGGAGACCTACAGAGCCGGCCTGTGGATCAATTCAGGTCCCAGGTCTTCATCGGGTATTTGTTCGGCTGTCTTCTGAGTCCCACAGCGTACTCTTCCTTGACATCCGGGTCACCAGGTACCATAAAATGTTAGGGATTATCTGATTATCCCTTCAACCCCAAAGATCGAAAATGTTTGGATGAACAAAGACAAAAGAGTCTGAAAGTTGTGTCACGCTGCAGCGGGAGAAACAGTAAGCCAACGTGCAGCATCACTCTCTCTCCCTGTTTCCTGCTTGCAGCAAAGTTTTATTTCAGCTCAAGATACACAGGAGGTGGGGCAGTCCCGCTCAGGGCTTTAAGATAACACAGAGAACACAAGAGTTTTAAAAGGTTCATGTAGTTTAGCTTTCCACACAAATGAGGACAAATAATAATTCTAAAATAATTCTAACAGGGTGTTTAGTTGGTTTTAGGCATTGGTTCACCCTGAGTTATTAGTCCTCCCTCGTCCTTTGTTAATTGAAAGAATTGATCTTGTAAATGAATTATTGTACATAGTATTTTGGTGTGGTTGTTTGGGATCAGTGGAAAATGGAACAATCAGTAACACTTTATAATAATGTTTTGTTGTTAAACATTTATAAGTGTGTATGTCTTTAGTAAGTCATTAACAGATTTGAAAAGTACTAGCTAATGATGTACACATAATTTATAAAGGCTTATAACATATACAAATACATTTATAAGTTTAGTAAATCATTAACAGATAATTTACAAGGCATTGGGTAATATATATAATTCATATTAGAGGCTGTTAAATAATGATTAAATATTTACAAATGCTCCTTTTCACATTTGGTAATGAATAAATTAGGCTCTATGCAAAACTTTCTAAAGTCATAATTGTCATTGGTTATATGTGAGATTATGATGCACCAATGAGTTATAAATGATTAATCAAATGATCAAGAATATGTTTAATTGATTTTGAACATGTAATCATTTAAATATTGATGAAATCTCTGAGAAACGCGCTCGTTTTGCTGCTTTCATCAGACTGAAGAGGTTCCCTCTATCAGACTCGCTCATTTGAGTTGGTCATGATGCAGGATCGCTGCTCGCTAGCTCTCTGATCCATCCTGCTCACACTCTCCGACGGAAAAGCCCCGAATCTGAATGTGACTCTGGAGGAAAAAGCGGTTAGCTCTACTCCGTGAACTCTGGTGACCAAAGGTCCTCTTTTCCAGACTGGATGTGTCCTCAGCTGATCAGAACCAAAGCGTTGGGTCTTTCATCTCCTGCGTTCTTCTGAAGCAGCATCTTAATCAGCTCTCCTGCTTTGTTTCTATTGCAGCTGTTAGCTAAACACGGCTAAAGGAAACCTGCTACACTTCAGGATCTGGGACTGATTCATCGTGTGTTCTTCACCATCTGGACCTGGACAGCATGGATACAGGTACTGATACATTACTACTACTGTGTGAGTGTGTGAGCGACACTTGGTCTGGTTTCCTCTATTATCTCTCAGCTTATTAAACAAATCACCAAACTATCAGTACTCCCACATTTATAACCCAGTATCTCACTACAGATGGTCTCTGCAGACTTCATTGATGCACAAACACAAGAAAACACCAACATCAGCTCCTGAAACCAGAAATCAACTCCATCTCTTCTTTCTGTCACAGTTTAATGAGTTAACACATTCCTTCAGTCATTACCACTTGGAAACCACTTCCTGCTTTGCTCCCTGCTTGCTTACATTAATTTTCATAGAGATCGTTGTTTGTCTGCTCAGTGACTACTGGACTTCTATAAATTCCTGAGACATTTTCTAATAGACACAGAGGTCTACAGCAGTATTATTACTATGATCTTGATCTACAGTTCTGGTTTATTTATAAATCACTAAGGGCAACGATAGCAGAGGAGTTAAGTGTCTGCCCTGTAATCGGGAGGTTGCAGGTTCAATCCCCTCTCAGTTGTGTGTGTGTGTGTGAATGACTTATTGTGTTGTAAAGCGCCTTGGGGGGGCTTTAGGACTCTAGAAGGCGCTACTTCAAATACAGGCCATTTTTACTACTTTACACAGGGCATAAGAGTCCACCAAATAAAAAACTAGAATAAAAAACATTCTTGTTAACTAAAATAAAAACAAAAATTTGAAAAACCGAGTCGGAATTTCCAAGTTTAA
>SSNS01001211.1:16115-38496 GCA_006937985.1 Aphyosemion australe
TGTCCGTGACGAGTCCGGTCCTGTTACTAGGGGCTTCGTCCGGTCTAATTCAGGAAAAGGTTTACCGGATATTTGCATTCAGACACAAACGTCTTACGGACAGAGTCCCGAACATTTCCGTTTTTCATGGCCTGTCTGAAGGGGGCTTAAGGGAGAGTCCAGCCACCCTGCGAAGAAAACTCATTTCGGCCGCTTGTATCCGCGATCTCGTTCTTTTGGTCACTACCCAAAGCTTGTGACCATAGGTGAGGGTAGGAACGTAGATCGACCGGTAAATTGAGAGCTTCGCCTTTCGGCTCAGCTCTCGCTTCACCACGACAGACCGGTACAACGCCCGCATCACTGCAGACGCAGCACCAATCCGCCTATCGATCTCACGCTCCACCCTTCCCTCACTCGTGAACAAGGTCCCGAGATACTTAAACTCCTCCACTTGGGGCAGGACCTCGTCCCTGACCTGGAGAAGGCATTCTACCCTTTTCCGACTCAAGACCATCGTCTCGGATTTAGAGGAGCTAATTCTCATCCCAGCTGCTTCACACCCGGCTGCGAACTGCTCCAGCGAAAGCCAGAGATCACGTTTTGATGAAGCCAACAGGACCACATCATCTGCAAAAAGCAGAGACCTGATCCTTAGGCCACCAAAACGGATCCCCTCACCACCTTGGTTGCACCTAGAAATCCTGTCCATAAAAGTTATGAACAGAATCGGTGACAAAGGGCAGCCTTGGCGGAGTCCAACTCTCACCGGAAACAAGCCCGACGTACTGCCGGCAATGCGGACCAAGCTCTGACACTGGTCGTACAGGGACCTAACAGCCCGTATCAAGGGGCCTGGTACCCCATACTCCCAGAGTACCCCCCACAGGGCCCCCCGAGGGACGCGGTCGAACGCCTTCTCCAAATCCACAAAACACATGTAGATTAGTTGGGCGAACTCCCATGCACCCTCCAGGACTCCCCCAAGGGTATAGAGCTGGTTCAGTGTTCCACGGCCAGGACGAAAACCACATTGCTTCTCCTGTATCACGAGGTTTGACTATCCGACGGACCCTCCTCTCCAGAACCCCTGAATAGACCTTACCAGGGAGGCTCAGGAGTGTGATCCCCCTGTAGTTGGAACACACCCTGCGGTCCCCCTTTTTAAATAGGGGGACCACCACCCCGGTCTGCCAGTCCAGTGGAACTGCCCCCGATGTCCACGCGATATTGCAGAGTCAACCAACACAGCCCCACAACATCCAGGGCCTTAAGGAAATCCGGGCGGATCTCATTCACCCCCGGAGCCTTTCCACTGAGGAGTTTTTTGACCACCTCAGTGACCTCGGCTCCAGAGATTGGAGAGCCAAACCCAAAGTCCCCAGACTCTGCTTCCACCCTGGAAGACGTGCCGGTGGTATTGAGGAGGTCATCGAAGTACTCGGCCCACCGATTCACAACGTCCCGAGTCGAGGTCAGCAGCACACCCTCCCCACTGTAAACAGTGTTGGTAGTGCACTGCTTTCCCCTCCTGAGGCGCCGGATGGTGGACCAGAATCTCCTCGAAGCCGTACGGAAGTCTTGTTCCATGGTCTCACCAAACTCCTCCTCGGTTCTACCGATACCTACGAAATCTTGGTACCGTGACGTTTACATTTTTGTAGTACCAGGTCGGTACCTAAGTACAACACTACCAGCTATCCCAAGAATAATGCTGAATTGAAACAGTTCTGTAAAGAGGAATGGTCAAGAATTACTCCTGACCATTGTGCAAGTCTGATCTGAAACTTCAGGAAACAACTGGTTGAAGTTATTGCTGCCAAAGGCAGTTCAACCAGTTATTAAATGCAAGGGTTCACATACTTTTTCCATTTACACTGTGAATGTTTACATGGTGTGTTCAATAAAAACATGGAAAACATAATTATTTGTGGGGTATTGGTTTAAGCAAACTGCGATTGCCTATTGTGGCTTAGATGAAGATCAAATCACATTTTATGACCAATTTGTGCAGAAATCCATAAAAATCCAATTTCTTGCAACTGTATGTGACTCAGAGGGAGTCTGATCAAGCATCCATTTGTGACAAGTAGGGAGGGAGACTGTGTTGACAAAACACAAATAGCAAATCAAATTATGCCTCGTTTTATGCATACCTGCAAACTCATAAGGTGTGAAAAAGGTGACCCCCCCAAACACCCCCACCCCCGGAACAAGGTCCTCGTGCAGCAGAGTGTTATCAGTGGGTTTTGTAGGGACCTCTTACGTTTACATACTATTTATTGCTACAATAATCTGTTGGAATACTTACAAAAAATCATCAATGTGATTTTTTGCCACAATGCAAATCATTTCCCACCATGAGGTTTAGACAGTCAGAAAAAAAAATATGCCTAACAAAAATGATCAGGAAATTATTAGGATCATCATATAATTAAGAATTATTGTGGGACTAACTCAGAAAACACCAAACATGAAAACATCTGAAAATATTTCAGAATACTGTAATCATCCTGTGTTCATTGCTGCTCGCAGCAATTTCCTAATGTTGTGATTTCTCGCACATATGGCAATTCTGATTATGATTCTCTAATGAGTTGGTTCTGATTAAATGTTTAGAAAGAGTTGAAGCTGCAGGGAAATGCAGCTTTATCTCAGCTGTTTGCTTGAATACTTTAATAAACCATTGCTAAGGGCAAAATGTTACAACTCTGCTTTAGTGCTACAGAAATGTTATAGTATTATGAAATTATCTCATCTCGTGTTTGTACTCCAGCTTCCTGGATCCCATCTTCTGGTGCCCAGATGCATGCTGGTGGCCATTTCTCACCAGAAAAAAAGTATTTATGTTAATAATAGGTTTTAACGGAGGTAAATACTGGCGGTGGTTATGTTCAACTCTGAACTCGACTTCAAAAAACAAAGCAAAAAAAAAAAAACACGAGCCTCGGAAAAATCTCTAAAGGCTGAAAGGAGGTAAATCTGCTAAAGTCCTCGACAGAAAACCGTGTTATTTAGTGGTGAACTTGTTTCATTTGACAAAATTTAAGCTCAAAGCTGCTGCGAAGATTTTAAAAGTGAAACAACGGTGGTCATTCCTCATGTGAGGTATGAGCGCCGTGCGAGAGCGGCGCTGCCAAAGCGTCTTTTTCCGTGATTGGTCAAATGAGAAATGACGACATGTTACTGACACGCTAAAACAAAGATCGTTTGTGAACAAGATGAATCCCCTCCTTCCCTGATTGATTCTCACATAGTGACTGCTGAAACCCGACAGGTGACCTCCCCTCAAAACAAAAACTCTTCGGATCTATACGATTCACGTGAACGCTATATTTGGCTTCAAAAACGGCGATTTTCGCCGAAAAACGACAAGTTTGCAGGTATGTTTATGGCGTAGTTTTCTCTTTGATCCAAATGATCACAACAGGGTTCTACATTTGCATTAAGGAGGTATAATTGTCTGCTGCTGTAGCTTAAAACCATTAGAAACAAGAAAAATGTCATTTTATGGTACATTTATAATTTGTGGTTTTAACTATGAAACTCCTGTGACAGATCATGACTCAAATGTTTTGTCAATTGCCCTAACTTACCCTAACTTTTATATAATGTATTCTTTTGTCTTTTAGCCTGTCCACAACTTCCACAGCATTATGTCTGGGAAAAGGTGAAGGTTCTGACTGACCAGCAGCTCTCAAACCAGGAGACCACCTCCAGTTTGGACCAGAAGGAACCAGAACTTCCACTGATCAAAGAGGAACAGCAGGAACTCTGTGTCCGTCAGCATGAAGGGCAATTCATTCTGAAACAGGAAAATGTTTCCTTCATGGTGACTTCTCCTTCTGAAGAAGCAAACTGCTGTGAACCAGAACCAAACAGGAACCAACCCTTGTGTCAGAGTTCTACTGAAGCTGAGAACCAAGATCAGGATGGATGCAGGAATGAAAACTCAGAAGCAAACAGCAATGAGGAACTGACACAAAATAAAAAATGTCAACAAACCAAAGATCACAGAGACAGTGCAGACAGTCAGAAAATAAAAAGGCACAAGAGGGCTCAAAGAGTTGAGGGACCATTTTCATGTAAACTCTGTGGAAAATCTTTCCGTTACAATTGTGCTTTAACTCGTCACAGAAGAATTCACACAGGTGAGAAGCCATTTAGATGTGAAACTTGTGGTAAATGTTTCTCTAAGTGTAGTCACTTGAAAACACACATGATAATTCATACAGGTCAGAAGCCATTTAAATGTGGAACTTGTGGTAAATGTTTCTATTACAGTAGTTACTTGAAAACACACATAATGGTTCATACAGGTCAGAAGCCATTTAGATGTGGATCTTGTTATAAATATTTTTCACAGATTGGTCACTTGACAACACACATGAGAATTCACACAGGTGAGAAACCATTTCCATGTAAAACTTGTGGTAAACGTTTTACTTGCAGTGGTGGTTTGACGTCACACATGAGAACTCACACAGGTGAGAAACCATTTAGATGCAAAACTTGTGGTAAATATTTCGCCCAGAGTAGTAACTTGACTAGTCACATGAGAACTCACACAGGTGAGAAACCATATCGATGTCAAACTTGTGGTAAAAGTTTCTCTCGGAGTAATCACATGACTAGTCACATGAAAACTCAACACATGTGAATAGTTTTTTCTGAGATTCAGCCAAATATTTTCTTTAAAGTGGAGCTAGAATGCAGTTAATCAACGATCTAAACCAATGCTTTGAGCCTCTAAAAATCATAAGAAATTTTCTTTTGGCTTTCATCTGTCCCAAGAGCCCTGATACAGGCCATTCTAAATCAGCCTTGCTGCGAAAAAAGCTGTTTACCCCTCCCACTCGGCCAGGACATGAATATGATAATGTGTTGCTTGCTGATTGGTTGGTTTCCCCAGAAGGCCTCAGATGCTGGAGACATGCAGGTTTAAGGAGGAAGGGCTCCCCCTTATGACGTGTTAAGGAAGGTTTTCTCAAAAAAGGAGTTTTTCTCTCGCCTTTTTCAACTTACTACTTTACATAAAAATTTGGTCACAGGGCTTTGGCATGCTACTTTTGACAATCCAAACTGACCTTACTCAACAAGGATATCAGTTAAGACCAATGCAAAAAAAGGATTTTTAGAAATGTTGGCCAACTGAAACGTATGAACATAAAAGGTATGAGCATGTACAGAACTCAATATTCAGTTGGGGCTCCTTTATCCTGGATTACTGCAGCAATGTGGCGTGGCATGGAGTCGATCAGTGGCACTGCTCAGGTGTTATGAGAGCCCATGTTGCTCTGATAGTGGCCTTCACCTCTTCTGAATTGTTGGGTCTGGTGTATTCCTTCATCTTCACAAAACCCCATAGAGTTTCTATGGGGTTATGGTCAGGCCAGTTTGCTGGCCAATCAAGAACAGGGATACCATGGTCCTTAAACCATGTATTAGAAGCTCACCAGCCTAATAGAAGCTTTGGCTTTGTGCAGGCGCCAAGTCCTGTTGGAAAATAAAATCTGCATCTCCATAAAGTTGGTCAGCAGCAGGAAGCATGAAGTGCTCTAAAACTTCCTGGTAGACAGCTGCGTTGACCTTGGACCTCAGAAAACACAATGGACCAACACCAACAGATAACATGGCACCCCAAACCATCACTGACTGTGGAAACTTTACACTGGACCTCAAGCAACATGGATTCTGTGCCTCTCCTTTCTTCCTCCAGACTCTGGGACCTTGATTTCCAGCAAAATTTACTTTCATCAGAGAACATAACTTTGGACCACTCAGCCGCAGTCCAGCACCTGTATAATAGAAATGAGAACAAAGGAAATTTTACTTTCCTACTGTTCAAGTGTTTTGAAGTAGTTTTAGTTGCTTAATGCATGTATTTTAAACAGAAATTAAAGTTTGAAGTTGATGCATTTTTGAGAACTGTTGAAGATTAGAGGCCTGAGTGGGCCTCAGGGTCCTGGGGGAAACCTTTTGTCCAGCCTCAGGTTGTGGAACCAGTGAAGAAAGCTTTGATTAATGCTTGATGATATGAAAACATTGTTTTGTAGAACTAGGCTTGTAATCGGCTTGAATTAGATCTTAAAAATGCTATTAAAATGTAAATGATGTGTTTTGAAGCCAACATGCATAAATGTTATATACTTCAGGCCTCTTAGAGGGAAGTTGATGAATGTTGAATAAACTTTGGCTCAGATTTCACCTGCAAAGGGTATGATGTGACCACAGACCTTCAAAGGATGCTGCTGACAACAGAAGCTCTCAGATACGCCCTCTGAAAACCACAGCGGAGAAGAAGCGTGTCTCGGCTAACCAAAGCGAGAAGCGTCTCCAGAGGTGTTTTAAGGATCAAAGAAGCGAGAACCTCGCTATGTGTAGTGAAAAGTAGAAATGTGACATCCTGTTGTTGAGTAAAAAACTAGATGTGACCTTTAGATGCTCATGAAGGAGGAGGGGAGCAGATGATGAGCTTTAAAAAGGCACAGGAGGAGAGGTTTGTTTGTTTTTTTTCTAGAGAGAACTGCTAGATAGAGCTTTTGGTTAGACAGCTGAGTTTTTTGCTGTGAGATCCTTTTTGACTTTGGATTAATTTTGCAATTTGTTTAATAAACTTCCCTTACCCATTGAGTAAGGGCCACGAACTCTACTTGGGACCTCCTTCATTATCTCTGACAACACAGACTGGTGAGTTTAGCTGTTTTTATTTCATCCCAAAGGTTTGACCTCGGTCTCTGCCCCTGTTTCACAGAGGAGAGCGAGGAGAAAGTTGTTAGTTGTGGTTTTGAGCTTACAGCAATGTGTTTTCCCATAAATAAATAATCAGAATGCATGAGTAATCTGGCAAGCAAATATAGAATGAGTAATTAGATAAAATTAAGGTGTTGCACCTCCAGGCTGTTAGCATGGTTGAACATCTCTCCACAGAGTAAGGGTGTCCCGTCAGGAGGGATCATTAGACCAGGCCCACCACACAGTATCATGAGTCGAGGCCCTAGAGATTTAACAGCAATTTGCAGCTGGTCCGGCAGTCGACTCGCGACAAGAACAATTCATTGTTTTTCTTAATCATGTTTATTGTTTTGATAATATAAAGATCCAGTTGATGCAAAGCATAGTGAGAGTGTGTGTTCATTTAAGAGTAGTCAAGCAGCATTGTGTCTGTGTTGTTGGGTTAACATACCTGAATCATTGCAAGCAAGCAGTATTTTTGTGTTCGAATGACCTTACCAAGAAATGGCCATAAAGGCCAAAAATCCCTGGGACTGTCGTAGCACCATTTGTTTTTAATTTTAGTTTTTAAATTCATAAACAGCATTGTTGGACTGAATTACCTCAGTTACAAAACATGACTAATTTCAGGGTAGTTTTACACCATATCACTGTAACTGTCACTACTTAAAAAAAACATTACGCTAAATGTTACTTGTCGAGCAGAAAGCATGCGACCTCGGCAGTTCTTGGTTGGGGTTGGGTTAGGATAACCCCATGGCTCCATCGAGTCCTCATATGGATATCCTCCAAGTGTCAGTTGCTCTGCTCACCCACTTTGGTTATGCTGCTTCTGGCCAACCGAGTCCATAGCAGGTGTAAAGCGTTGAAGGTTAGCATATGGTGAAGTAGTACGTAAGTAAGTAAATTTTATTTGTATAGCACTTATCACAGAAAAAGAATCACAAAGTGCTTCACAAAGATCAACAAAACAAAAGATAGTCATCATAAAATGATCTTAAAACAAAACATCATAAAATCATTAAAAATCAGAAAACAGAAAGTCATAAAATTATAAAAATGATAAAACAAATGAAAGATGATTATAAATACAAGTTAGAAAAAACGAATAAAACATAAAAGATTTAAGTAAAAGCAGTTTTACAGACCCATTTCTAAATTGCCCTTTATCTCCAAAATCTTGTGTCCAAAAGTTGTGGCCGATCAACTGATTACTTTTCTGGAAATTCAAAACAACTTTGATCAATTCCAATCTGGTTTTCGTAAAAATCATTCAACAGAAACAGCTTTGCTTAAAGTTTCCAGTGACATCATGATGGCTGCAGACAATGGGAAATTTACAGTCTTAGTATTGTTGGATCTTTCTGCAGCCTTTGACACAGTTGATCAAAGCACCTTAATTAACAGACTTCATGACTCGTTGGGAATCTCTGGAACTGTTCTAGACTGGTTCAGATCGTACCTTTCTAACAGAAACCAAATCATGTCAGATTCCACAAACCTGTTCTGTGGGGTACCCCAAGGCTCTGTTTTAGGTCCGCTCCTGTTTTTATTATATATAAACCCTCTTGGACAGATAATTGATGCTTTTCAAAATGTCTCTTATCACCTATATGCAGATGACATTCAGCTGTACTGCTCCTTTAAGGATTCTGAGTTCTATAAACTGGCTGAACTACTAGAGTGCCTATCAGCAATCACTAGCTGGCTAGAAGATAACTTCCTTCAGTTAAACTCTGAAAAGACTGAATGTCTGATCATTGCCCCTGAGAGCATGGCTCCTCTGATTAGTCAACAACTTGGTCATTTAGCTTCTGCTGTCAAGTCAAATATGAGAAATTTGGGTGTTGTCTTTGACCAATCAATGTCTCTTGAAGGCCACTCAAAAACACTGGTCAGAAACTGTTTTTATCACTTGAGAAATATCTCCAAACTACGAAGGTTGGTGTCAAAACATGAGCTTGAAATGGTTCTCCATGCCTTTATCTCCTCCCGTCTAGATTACTGTAACACACTTTTCACATGTTTTAACAAAAAAGCCCTTGACCGCCTTCAGTTGGTCCAGAATTCTGCAGCGAGGCTCCTAACTGGAGCAAACAGAAGAGCTCACATCACTCCTATTCTGATGTCTCTGCACTGGTTACCCATTAACTTTAGAATTCAATTTAGGATCCTTACTATAACATACTATTCTTTATTCCGAACTTTTAGTCCAATTCACAGAAGTAGAAAGACATTGTACCGATAACATGAAATGAGCACAATATGACACGCTAAAGCACAAGAGACAAATAATCATGAAAAACAAAAACAAGAGACAACAATAGCAGTTGTGTGAAAATAAAGTATAAATGATTGTAACTCCCTAATCTAGAAAAGAAAAAGACTGTCATACCAGTGTTTCCATATCTTTGACTGGTTGCGTATTGCACTGACATGGGTATTGGTTAGATTTAAAACAATCACATTTTTAGAATTGTTCAGCCTACAAATAAATTTATGAATAAAATTTCTTAAGGCTGCTTGTAGGGTGCTCACCCTCGCATTTACAAAAGTCTCACTTGCAATCGTCCATCTAGGTGTCCTCAGTATCAAACGCAGAGCGCATCATTATAGGCAACCTGCAACCTACGCATACTATACTTTAGTGATGTGCAAGTCATGAACGAATCGTTCAATACTCGAGAATCACTTTACTGACTCACGAATCACGAGTCACAATCCCAACTGACTCATTTACTGACTCGTCCCTGTTACTGGTTAGCAAACTAATTTCATTAGTAGAGATATTTCTAGCTTATCATTAAAATTGTGGATAAAAATAACAGCCAGTTTCTTAATAAAAACATTTTCTTACCTGCTCTGGCCTGGAAGCTCATTAGTTCCCAGTAGCATCGCTCTGCTAACAGCACGTTCGAATCACTCACGACTCACCCCCTCCCTTCCTGAAAGCTAGCTTAAAATGTCCGGTGCTAAATCGTAGCATGAACAAATCATTCAGTTCCTCCGTAGCGGGCCTCACTCAGAGTCACTCACCCCCTCCCTCACGGGTTTCAGGTCAAACGAGTCACTCATTGGAGTGGAGCCTCGCAGTACCGCTAACCTGGCTCAGCTCATGAGTCATGACTCACGCTGCCCAACCGGGTTTCAGCTCATAGGAGTCCCCCAGTAGCCTAGTGAACTAGACCAAATTCTTGCTTTGCAGAGTTTGGTCTAGGCACGCTTCATTGGAACCCTCGCAGCCCAGACCATTGCTTTGTCTATCCAATCACAACTCGCTATAGTTTTGGTTGGGCCAATCACAGCGCTCTATATTGTGGGCCAATCACAGAGCGGGAGTAGACGATGACGTCAGCGCTGCGGCCGCGAACCCAAGCAACATGGCGGCAGCGCCGGAGCCACGTTCTTTTGAAACGGCTTTGTCATCAACATTGGATTATTTAGACTCCAACGTGCGTAAGTCTGTCTGATATACTTAGCAGCTTCTTATTTTTATCAAACAAAGTAGTGCAATGTCCCAGTACACCTGATATTCACATGTTTTTATACAAAAACGACAGAAATCATTAACGCCATTAGTGGGTCCCGCTTTTCCATCACTGTGATTACGTCACGTTGTTCGTTACTCTGATTGGTCCTAGCGCTATCCAATTGCGTGCTGACATTTTGAAAGACAACCGTAGATCCCGCCTCACGACTGAGAGCCGTCAATGGTTCGTGGCCAGACTATATATTCACATATATAGGATGGCTTGCCAGGCTAGTCCCCCAGTGGAAGCTCGTGTAATTACATACGAATCACTAACCCCTATCCTTGCTCAGCTCATGAGTCATGACTCACGTAGCTCGCGGTAGGGTCACTCACAACTACTCCCAACCGAGTTTCAGCTCGTATGAGTCCCCCAGTGGAAACTTGTGTAATTACATACGAATCACTAACCCCTATCCTTGCTCAGCTCATGAGTCATGACTCACACAGCTCGCGGTAGGGATCACTACTCCCACCTGGGTTTCAGCTCATTGGAGTCCCCCCAGTGGAAGCTGAACTTTGATAGTGTGACTGACGCCATATTCAGTCTACACCTTTTTCTTTTTGCAAATATAATATTTCAGTTCCACCACTATTTTAAAAAATGAATTTCAGTGTATAAAATTGATAGTTTTTTTTTCAATCACTCATCTTAGCAGTAGGATTTACATAGAAAGAGGAGCAAATTAAGTTTGAGTGAAAATGTAGATTTTATTTTGCACTCTGGGCAACTGACTCAGTAGCTACGTTTACATGTGCCAAATTTCCCCAATCCGATTCAAATCTTGGTTGATCAGAAATCCCAAACCTCTGTTTACATGGACACTAACTGGAATGATCCGATCATGCCGCGATGTCCGAACCATAGCTTGCGCATGCGCAGACTTGTCTTTCCCGGAAGAGAAATTGTAAACAAACGCCATCTCGTCCGCACGTCTTTTCCCTTGCATTTTATTTGCTTATTCTCTAGTGTCTGTGAATTCCCGCTTCCTGCATCTTTAGATGCACTTGAGTGTATAACTCGCCATTTTTAGCCGTTCGGCCATTGAGACGTTCAGTAATATTGAGCTCCCTTAGTATTTCCAGTAAAAAATAGCGTCGGCAACGGATCACTTCTGTTTACCGCCCGCCATGTTTTCGATCTGTCCTGAGCATGCGCAGAGGCGGAAAGAGGTCACGCTGCAGTTGCACACATGCGCAGTGGGCATTATTTTACCCCAACGATCCGAATGGCTGTGTACATAGACGCCAATCGGATTGACGATCGGACAAAACCACCTCTCTCAATCGGAATGAAATTTCATTCGGATTAGGCCGAATCGGATCAGAATATTCCGATTGACATGTTTACATGACGCATTTTTGATCCGATAGGGCGTTCAATCCGATTATTTGTGCCCATGTAAACGTAGCTATTGACTCAAATGACTCGAAAACCCGATTCATTTTGGTGAGTGACTCATTCAAACTCGATTCAGTAAAAAGAATCGAGTTTACCATCACTACTATACTTCTTATAGTTAGTCCATAGGTGGGCCGTGTACAATGAGCCTTAAACAAGGTTATCTTTGCTTTATCAGAATAAGACTCAAACTTACGAGCGAGTGTATTTCCCTGAGCATATAACATACGGCATTGCCTATACATGTCATCATCATCTCTCATGTCCTCTGTGATAATATGACCAAGATAGTTTACATTCTTGGTGACACTAATCACAGAGTTTGACAGATAAGAATCTGGAAACTTAATTTGCTTGTCCTCCTTGGCCCAGCAAATCATAACCACACTTTTAGCTGCATTATACACAATGTTGTGTTCTACTCCATAGTCAGAGCAGATATCTAGTAACTGCTGTAGGCCAGCGGTGCTCGGACTTGGAACCACTAAGTCATCTGCACAGCCAGTCCTGCGGGCTTTTAACCTCACTGATAAATCATCCATGTACAGGTTAAAAAGAAGAGGAGATAGAATGCCTCCTTGTCTGACTTCACCAGTGACCTTAAATGGCTCTGAGATACTGTTACTCCATTTTACCTGTAACATTTGCTGACCATACCAATAGACCAGGATGTGTAAGTAAGTAAGTAAGTAAATTTTATTTGTATAGCACTTATCACAGAAAAAGAATCACAAAGTGCTTTACAAAGATCAACAAAACAAAAGATAAAGTCATCATAAAATTATCTTAAAACAAAACAACAGAATATCATAAAATTAATTAAAATCAGAAAACAGAAAGTCATAAAATTATAAAAAATGATAAAACAAATGAAAGATGATCATAAATACAAGTTAGAAAAAAAACAAAAACATAAAAGATTTAAGTAAAAGCAGCTTTAAACAAAAGGGTCTTCAGCTGCTTTCTAAAGGTGTCCAGACTGTCAGTAACACGTAGGGATAAAGGAAGTTCATTCCAAAGTCGGGGTGCAACAGCCTGGAAAGAGCGATCGCCTCGACTTTTATATCTGGTCTTTGGAACTTCTAGGAGGTTCTGGTTTGTGGACCTGAGGGCTCGGGTTGGAGCATAAGGCTTTAACAGTTCAGTAACATAAGGAGGAGCTTGGCCATGTAGAGCCCTGTTGAACTTGACATATCGAGTAAGTCCTCATTCATTACTGATACATTGTGCCAGAACTTAACTTAAATATTAGGTACAAATCTGCATGAACCAGAAATGAATAAACACTTAATCATATTTATACTGTATGACCGGAATATTTCCCACACATCATGTAGGTTAGTAGCCTACACATCCATCCAAGTTATTTAGCTAACCTTCGGCCGTACATTGTAACTAAACATTCGCCACCCCAAAGTGCCAATATAATGCTCACTCTTTATAGATGCATGGACACTCCTGGAAATGTCTCTGTAGCAGCTCACGGGCTTATTTTAGACAAAGCCGAACTTCAATCTCCACTGAGTGTTACTGCTGCGGTGAAACTACTTCCAGAGGTGAAACTAGCATGTGTCACCATCTTGCTGCCGTACCGAACTACAGTGCCACTTTAGGCCAACATATAATAAACAAACTGCAAACATTCTTAAACTGTCTCTAACAAATAAACTATATAACTTAACACAGCCCTTTTCTACATGACGTTTTGGTATGTGACACAGAGGGAGTTTGACCAAGCATTCATTTATGATGTGTAGGGAGGGAAACCATGTTGACAAAACACATAAAAATAGCCAATCAAATGATGTCTCGTTTTATGGCGTAGTTTTCTCTCACATATTTGAGCCAAATGATAACAACAGGGTTCCTCATTTGCATAAAGGAGGTATAATTGTCTGCTGCTGTAACCTAAAAGCATTAGAAACATGAAAAATGTCATGCTGTGGTACATTATAATTTTTATGGAATTTGCAGTTAATCGTGAGTTAACTATGAAACTAACGTGACTGATTATGATTCAAATGTTTTGTCAATTGATGGCCCTAACTTTTATATTAATCAATGTTTTCTTTTGTCTTTTAGCCTGTCCAGAAGTTCCACAGCATCATGTCTGGGAAAAGGAGGTAGTTCTGACTGACCAGCAGCTCTCTAACCAGGAGACCACCTCCAGTTTGGACCAGAAGGAACCAGAACTTCCACTGATCAAAGAGGAACATCAGGAATTCTGTATCCATCAGCATGAAGGGCAGTTCATTCTGAAACAGGAAAATGTTACCTTCATGGTGACTTCTCCTTCTGACGAAACAGACAGCTGTGAACCAGAACCAAACAAGAACCAACCCTTGTGTCAGAGTTCTACTGAAGCTGAGAACCAAGATCAGGATGGATGCAGGAATGAAAACTCAGAACCAAACAGCAATGAAGAACTGACACAAAATAAAAGACGTCAACAAACCAAAAGTCACAGAGACAGTGAAGACGGTCAGAAAATAAAAAGACACATGAGGGCTCACAAAGTTGAGGGACCATTTTCATGTGAATTCTGTGGGAAATCTTTCCGTTACAAGTATGATGTAACTTGGCACAAAAAAACTCACGCAGGTGAGAAACCATGTAGATGTAATACTTGTGGTAAATATTCTACTACCAGAGGTAGCTTGAAAAAACACATGATAATTCATACAGGTCAGACGCCATTCAGATGTGAAACGTGTTATAAATATTTCTCTTACAAAGGTAGCTTGACAACACATATGAGAACTCACACAGGTGAGAAACCATATACATGTATTACTTGTGGGAAATGTTTCTCTCACAAACGTAGTCTGACTTATCACATGATGACGCACACACGTCAGAAGCCACACTTGAAAATTTTGTGGTAAATGTTTTTCTAAGACACATGAAAACTCAAACAGGTGAGAAACCATACCTATGTAAAACCTGTGGTAAAAGTTTCTCTCTAAGAGGTAACTTGACTAGTCACGTGAAAACTCAACACAGGTGAGAAGTCTTTTCTATGTTTAGTCTGTAAAGCGAGATTCAGCCAAACATTTTCTCTTACTTGTCATGTGAAAATTCACAGTGGATAATTTCCTCAATAAATGTGTTTGGGAAATGGGAAAAAAATAGCAGAAAAGTGCTGTGCAATTTACGATTGATTTAAAGGTGTGGTTCACTGAGAAGTCTGAGGGAAAAATGTCGCCATCAATGCGTGTGCGCCTCGCCCTCAGGGAGCTGATGGAGAAGCATAAATTAGGCTTAAAGAGGACCTAGAACGTAAACCAACATTTTCCTTATTGCTGTTGAATAAAGACAGATTGGGTGGTCAAAAGTACCATGACAGAAATTCAAAGCTGTGTGTGACCTTGAAAAAGGTGAGAGAAAAACTTCTGTTCTGAGAAAGCCTTCCTTAACACCAAACCAAACAATCAGCAAGCAGCTCATTATCATATTCATGTCCTGACCAAGCGGGAGGGGCAAACAGCTCTTTTCACAGCAAGGCTGGTTTAGGGGTTTTAGAATGGCCTGTATCAGGGCTCCTGGGACAGATGAAAGCCAAGAGAAAATTTCTTATGCTTTTTAGAGGCTCAAAGCTGTTTTAGATGGTTGATTAACTGCATTCTAGGTCCTCTTTAAGTTGTCGCGGTCTACACCCTGCTGATGCCGATGGAGAGACGAGGAGCAATCTAGAGTAATCCAGTCAGTAGAATGGACTTTCTGGTGTCCTTGCTAAGAACATACTTGTCAAGTACACAAGAATGTTCTAGCGTCCTTTAGTAATGAGAAACGGCCATGGCCAATGTTTGTTGTTCATTCTGTTCCAGCCTCCAGTCCAGTAGGTGGCGGTAGTGCACCTTTACGCTGGTCGCCAGCCACCAAAAAGTTGTAACGGAACCGGAAGCTGTTAGCAGCGTTAGCTTGTTGTTTGCTAGCAGCGTTAGCTTGTTCTGGTGTGTGAGGTGACTCTCTGAGGCTCTGCAGCAACAATGTCTTCAGCTCAGTCTCTGAGAGAGTTTATCACAGAGCGGCTAACTGCTGCTGCTGCAGAAATATTCTCCGAGTATGAAAAACCCATCGTCCGCTACGAGGAAGAGATCGATCGTCAGCGCAGACTGCTGGAGCTCAGCTGGAAACCACAGATCAACTTACACAGAATAGGTATGAAACAGCAGCGGGACTCGTGGTTTTACTGAGGACACAATCTCAGGACGGTCTGCTTGGATCCGTTTGCTGTTCTGAAGCTTTTTGACACAACTGAGCTGAAATCAGTCGCTAAACTTTGTTCCACTTTAGAGAAATAAATCAGTAACATTTCAGGGGTTTTAGGAAGTTTGTGTGTCTATCTAAACAAACCTGTAGTAGCTGTGTGTCCATCCCCGAAGTCAATAAGAATTTAAATCAATAAATTTGGTAGAAACTGTGTCCAGTTCTGCCGTGGGTCAGTCAGACACACACACCTGCTGCTCTCATCTCTGATTGTAGAACTGTGTGTGGTTATTTGTCAGGTTAAGAGTTCATTATTGTCTAAAACATCTTCAGATGCATCAGATGATTAAAGTGAAGTGTGCTTTCTTATTGTCACATGAATCAGCTTTTAGTTTGGTCTGTTTGTCTGTCCAGAACTCCCACTGCATTATGTCAGGAAAGATGAGGAGGTTCTGACTGACCAGCAGCTCTGGAACCAGGAGAGGACCTCCAGTTTGGACCAGGAACAACCAGAACCTTTACAGGAGGGACCAGAACCTCCACAGATGAAAGTGGAGCAGGATGAGCCAGAACCTTTGCAGATTCTAGAACAAGAGGAGCTCTGCTTCAGTCAGGATGAAGAGCAGTTTGTACTGCAGCAGGAGACGGTTACCTCCCTTGTGACTCCTGCTGATGAGGAAAGAGACCACGATGAATGCAAACAAATGCGAGTAAATTGCTCCATTTGGCGAGTAAAATTTGGAGCGCCATCCGCCACATCGCAAGTAAATGTTTGTACCAAATTAGCTATGTTTATCAGTCCTCTTCGATGGATTTCTGTGACGCTCCTCTCCCGTCTCCATGCAGCGTACACGGGAATGCGAAACGTGAGCGCTAAACACCCTACGTCATTTCCATCTATCCCATTCACTGTTTATCAAAGTAGCGGTTAGCTTTGTGTTAAAACTAGCGGCGAAATGTGGAGGTTTTTAACTAGAGTCAGCCAGCAAAAAGAAAAGTCGTCGAACTGGAAGAAAAACCACCAGGACCAGTGGCAACTAGAAGATTTATTAAAAAATGGTGAACTGGAGATCTCGTAAGACACTGGCTACATTATGAACCAGAATCTGCACAAATGAGCTGCACCGTTTGCTGCCAGTACGCTAAAGAGAAGAACCGTAACAACTCATTTGTCATAGGACTGACTGGAGGTCCAATATAAGCCCTGATATACTTTCAGATATTCTCATTGTGCAGCTGTGTTCTCCAGAGATCAGGGATCACAGACATAAATACGTAGATGCCCCGTGGACGGGCGCTGCCAAAGTGGCCGGCCGCCATCTTAGATGGGTCTCCATTACAAATTACCTGGGCAAACCAAAGCTAACCCGAAGCTAAGGGAGGTTTTTGGGCACTTTTAGCGAGAAAAATGCTGTTGAGCATCTCAAAAGTGAAGCAGCATCAACTCAAAGAGCTGCGGTGTTTCTGTGGTCTCCCTCAGAGCTCCTCAGGCGACAAGCACGACTCCAGCCTTGCATGGAAGCTGGGGGAACCTGGGCAGCCACACATGTGCAGGCCCGTCTGAATGATTCAGAGAGTGACTGGGAGAAGGTGCTGTGGTCAGATAAGACCAAATTTTAGCTCTTTGGCATAAACTCAACTCACCATGTTTGGAGGAAGAAAAATGTTGCCTATAACCCCCAAAACACCGTACCCACTGTCAAGCATGGAGGTGGAAACATTTTGCTTTGGGGGTGTTTTTCTGCTAAGGGCACAGGGCAACTTCACCGCATCAACGGGAAAATGAACGGAGCCATGTATCGTTAAATCCTGAGCGACAATCTCCTTCCCCCTGCCAGGAAATTGAAAATGAGTCGTGGATGGGTGTTCCAGCACGACAATGACCCAAAGCATACAACAAGGGCAACAAAGGAGTGGCTCAAGAAGAAGCACATTAAGGTCATGGAGTGGCCTAGTCAGTCTCTGGACCTTAATCCAATAGAAAACCTATGGAGGCTAGTTTATATATATGTGAGTATGTGTATATGTGTGTATATATACACTGCTCAAAAGAAAAAGGGAACACTTAAACAACACAATGTAACTCCAAGTCAATCACACTTCTGTGAAATCAAACTGTCCACTTAGGAAGCAACACTTATCGACAATCAATTCCACCTGCTGTTGTGCAAATAGAATAGACAACTGGTGGAAATTATAGCAGGACATCCCCAATAAGGGATTGGTTTTGCAGATGGTGACCACAGACCACTTCTCAGTTCCTCTGCTTTCTGGCTGATGTTTTGGTCACTTTTGAATGCTGGCGGTGCTTTCACTCTAGTGGTAGCATGAGACGGAGTCTACAACCCACACAAGTGGCTCAGGTAGTGAAGCTCATCCAAGATGGCACATCAGTGCGAGCTGTGGCAAGAAGGTTTGCTGTATCTGTCAGCGTAGTGCAGTGTAAATTTCGTTGATAAAATTTTTTTCCTTTTTTTTGTAACAAATGAATTTTTGCAGACTAAAACGAAACGAAAACATACATGCCAATAGACTAAATTATGATGACTATTGACCGACATTTTCATTGACGAAACAGAGACGACGAAAATTTACAAACGAAAATCCAATCAGAAAATGGAAAAGACGGGACTAGACAAGAAAAGAACCAATCAGTGTCCAGAGCTGGCCGCTGTTTGAACAAGCTGCCAGTAACCACAGACATCATATATTGATGTTTATGCCGGTTAGTTATCTCTAAATGGAGAAAATGTCCGCAGCTGGGAGTATTAGATGTAACGATCTGAAAAGTATTTGCTTGGTGAGTAAATATCCGGCGTTTCCCTGGTTATAAAAGTGCTACAGTGGTAGAAGCGAGCGGGGGCAGGAAGGGTCAGGAGCAGATTACTGCTGCCATGGTGTGCAGCTTCAGCCGAACCAAACGAAGCAGCGCGCCGCGCATCTTGTTTAATTGTTTTTCTTTTTGTGGCGCTGCTACGGCCGATATAATCAGTGTTCGTGTTCTAGGGGTGTTTTTATGAGGAGAAACGTTCAGGTGTCCCACCTTGATAAATCAGTCTAATAAAAACTAATAAATACACCTGAAAACAATTCTTGCCTTTAATTTACCTACTCTTATTATTAGAATAACACTTTTTAATATTTTGATGGTATGATGTCATTTCCTGTCATGTTTACCAATATTGCTGCACATTATACAGATTTATTTCATTTATATTGAGAGGCACAATTTCAAACATTTAAGGATTTTCCAATATTTTTTGTTATAGAAACAATTATAAATATAGAGTTTTATTGATCCAAAGTGTGAACTATGAATTTTACATTTCTTAACAGTTTCAAGTAGGTGTAGTTAACATTTCCTTTACAGAAGTTGGAAATTATTGCATCAAAAGAAAAATACATAAATTTTAGTTGACTAAAATAAGGCTACAATTAAAAAGAATTTTTGTCAGACTAAGACTAAAACTAAATAAAGATTTATTGTCAAAATTAACTCTGGCGTAGTGTCTAGAGCATGCAAGCGCTACCAGGAGACAGGCCAGCACATCAGTTTCCTTTATCAGAACTTCCGGGTAAATCTGTGTGCGTGAAATTGACCGGGAGATCCGAAGCCCCGGTCCTCTTAAGCTGTCCTATCCATATATATTTAGCCCTGTAAGGAATTTGATGAAACGTCAGCACATCGAGACCGCTGCGCAGTGAGTCATCGATCAGAGCAAAACACGCGAAAAGCAGTAAAGAAAGATCGACACAATGGAGGAAGCAGCAATAGTCGGCACGTTTATGTTTGCTATGTTATTATATGCAGCGATGGCTTCCATCGCTCGTCTCTCTAACAACTCGTGTTTTCCTAAATATCGGTTCCTGCCACATATATGTATTTCCTATTTCCTCTTGTGCTGACATCATTTCTGACTGAATTACAACCAATCGGCAGTGTTCCCGCCCAGCATTTTCACCGGGTCTTTTATCGGGCCATTACGAGTACCTACCCATGATCAGGTACTCAGAAGGTTCTGGAAAACGGCCGTTCGGCAGGCCTGGTCAAGTGGAGACAAACGCACGTCGAGAACTTCCGGTAAATTTACCCCGAAGTTCTGATAAAGGAAACGCACCTATGGAGGAGGCTGTAGGAGGGCAAAAACCCAGCAGCAGGACCACTACCTCTGTCTTTGTGCAAGGAGGAACAGGAGGAGCACTGCCAGAGCCATGCAAAATGACCTCCAGCGGGCCACAAATGTGCATGTGTCTGCTCAAATGGTCAGAAGCAGACTCCATGAGGGTGGTATGAGGGCCCGATGTCTACAGGTGGGGGTTGTGCTTACAGCCCAACACCGTGCAGGACGTTTAGCATCTGCCAGAGAACACCAAGATTGGCAAATTCACCATTGGTGCCCTGTGCTCTTCACAGATAAAAGCAGGTTCACACTAAGCACATGTGACAGATGTGACAGAGTAGAAATGACCTGGAAAAGACATCACTGTGACGTTTCTGAGTGATGTAAGAAGCACGTCCACAACAACCTCATTTGGACCAGAATTAGCACATATCTGGATGTCCTGAGGACGTCGATACAGGACGTCCAGAAGACACAAATGAAAAAACTATATCTGGAGTCACAATCTGCACTTTCTGGGTACCAAAACGGGACATGCAGAAGTTTCCTGGAAAAGGCGTTGCTGCTATGTGTTTTTGCACGGGGGTTGCTTTTTCTGTTTGCGAAATTGGAGGTGTGGCGTGACAGCATGTGAAGGTCAGATGCCTGTGTCTCAATGCGTTTATAATGATCAATGTTTTCTCATGTCTCTTCGCCTGTCCAGAACTTCCACAGCATCATGTCTGGGAAAAGGAGGAGGTTCTGACTGACCAGCAGCTCTCTAACCAGGAGACCAGCTCCAGTTTGGACCAGAAGGAACCAGAACCTCCACTGATCAAAGAGGAACAGCAGGAACTCTGTATCCATCAGCATGAAGGGCAGTTCATTCTGAAGCAGGAAAATGTTACCTTCATGGTAACTTCTCCTTCTGAAGAAGCAGACTGCTGTGAACCAGAACCAAACAGGAACCAACCCCTGTGTCAGAGTTCTACTGAAGCTGAGAACCAAGATCAGGATGGATGCAGGAATGAAAACTCAGAACCAAACAGCAATGAAGAACTGACACAAAATAAAAGACGTCAACAAACCAAAGATCACAGAGACAGTGTAGACAGTCAGAAAATAAAAAAACACAATCGATCATTTTCATGTAAATTCTGTGAAAAATCTTTCAGTTACAAAGGTGTTTTAACTCGTCACATAAGAACTCACACAGGTGAGAAACCATTTAGATGTCTAACTTGTGGTAGAAATTTTACAGAAAGTGGTCACTTGATTAAACACATGAGAACTCACACAGGTGAGAAACCATTTAGATGTGAAACTTGTGGTAAACGTTTTAACAACAGTAGTCACTTGACGTCACACATGAGAACTCACACAGGTGAGAAACCATTTAGATGTGAAACTTGTGGTAAACGTTTTAACAACAGTAGTCACTTGACGTCACACATGAGAACTCACACATGTGAGAAACCATTTAGATGTGAAACTTGTGGTAGAAATTTTACCGAAAGTGGTCACTTGATTAAACACACGAGAACTCACACAGGTGAGAAACCATTTAAATGTAAAATTTGCGGTAAATGTTACACCAACAATAGTAACTTGACTAAACACATGAGAATTCATACAGGCCAGAAGCCATTTAGATGTGGAACTTCTTAAAAATATTTCTCATGGAAGTGCTGTGTTTCACATGACGAAGCACCACCGCTGCACAGAACATCAAAATGCATCAATTCTGTGCTGTCTACAGGTCCAATCGCTTTAATCGGGACAAAGACAAATGTTTTTTCGTGTCCCAAATGTAGCGTACCACAAAGGACTTAATTAAAAAAAAACTTACAACTTTAGTTGTGTCCTATTTGTGTTTGGATGTTAATCATGGAATTATTTGGACAAAGAGGGAAAGCTGTGGTATTGATTGCACTAAGAGATCATCCAAGAAGTCTCTGCTTCATTTTTATCAGTAAGTAAAATTATATTTCTGTACTTTATTTCACTGGTTGAATGGGGGAAAATGCTGTGCATTTAACATAACACTACTTGGTCAAAGATGGGTTGAAATATAACATGTTGGTGGGACTGGGCGAGGCTAGCAGAGGTTTCAGACTTCTCCCGTCTCCTGGCCGGAAACAGCAGCTAGACGCAGGCGGCCGGCTGCTCCCGACTCCTATAAGCTTCGTTTCACTTCTCATATATCGTGTGTCTCCTATATGATATATTTGACTGAAATTTTTTATTGTAACAACCAACGATTTATACAGGAAAATCATGACGGTTAACAAGGTTGCCCAAACTTTTGCATCCCACTGTAACTAATTACTTTCTCAATGTAACTAAGTTACTAACTCTTATGTTTTGGAAAAAGTAATTTGTAACTATAATAACTTTTTTAACATAAGATGCCCAACACGATGGTGG
>SSNS01001212.1:0-29125 GCA_006937985.1 Aphyosemion australe
TTCATGAAGTCTGTTCCTGATTGTTTGGGTAGAGACATTCACACCAGTGGCCCTCTGGAGGTCATTCTGTAGGGCACGAGCAGTGCTCAGCCTGTTCCGCCTTGCACAAAGGAGCAGGTATCGGTCCTGCTGATGGGTTGTGGACCTTCTACGGCCCTGTCCAGCTCTCCGAGAATAACCGCCAGTCTCCTGAAATCTCCTCCATGTTCTGGAGATTGTGCTGGGAGACACATTAAACCTTCTTGCTGCAGCACGTGTGGATGTGCCATCCTGGAGAAGTTGGACCACCTGTGCAACTTCTGTAGGGTTAAGGAATCGCCTCATGCTGCCAGTAGAGATAATTACTCAAGCCAAAACTAGCACGAGTGGAAAACCAGCCAAAAAAGATCAAGAGGGAGAAACTTGAAATGACCTCCACATGTTAAACCAGTCCTGCTTTGAGGGTTTTGTAATTGTTGCCACTTTAGTGCACCTGTCGTTAAGTCCATGAACACCAATACAGCTGAAAGTGATTAACAATGCCCTCAGCTGCTTAATCAACCAGAAAACTATCAGACAGGTTTAACTGATTTCATGCCAGGCCCAATAAAAAAAAGTGTTCCTTCAATTTTTGGGAGCAGTGTAGCATGAAGAAAAAAGAACCCTAATTATTAATCAATCTGAGGGAGGAACCAGGCTGAGGTTGGAAACAAGGATGTACTTCAAAGTCCAAAACATTTAATTATCTTTAAATGACGTCACTTTTCAAATTTTGTGAATACGTTTTCTGACTTGATTGCCCAAAGATAAAGAAAACGTTATAGAACAATCAGCCCCAAATGAATAAGTAAAAAAACAAAGCAAATAAATGAATAGTTAAATATTACCGCTGCGGATCTGTGACTAGTGTTTTCAGATTGATACTTTCCACGGTTCGTTCCAGTTAATCCCATACTCGGAAATTCTAACTTCCGAGTAGAAATAATGAACTGGAAAACCTCCCTAAGTCAGAGAATGTTTTTAAAACCAACTTTAAGGTTTAATAAAACCTTTCTTTGTAATAACAATAGTGGCTGTGGTGGAAACGTGTTTATTTTACAAGATAAACTTGTAACGGTGCATCTAAAATCAATGTTATGTGCAATTGTATTTTTTCCGAGGTCAATGGAACACACCATGACGTCCGTCCTCCACACAGCATAGACATGGAAGAGTAGGCGCTTCACCGAACGCTACTCCCTATGGCGGCCGCATTTCCAGGGTCTACTTTATATAAAGTCTACGGTTCACTGGACGTTTTGGAAGTTTTAGCTAAAGCTTTAGCTCTGTTGAGATCTGGAGCTCAAACGGCAAGAGAACGCCGTTCATAAACCCATTCACACACACCAGAATGAGTGCGCTCGCACTTTAACATTTGTCAGGCAAAATACGAGCGAATTCAGTTCACCTTCACCAAAAAAACGAACGAGTTCACGAACGATCATTCAATAAATGCGTTCAGGTACAACACTGCAACTGCTAAATGTGACTCACAAATAAAATAAATTTCCCAATTGGCTTTTTAATTTTCTTCTTCATCACTGATCATTCTGTGACTTAAAGAAATAAATGAAGAAAATGGAATTTAAGATTTCATTTTCAGATAACATTCCAGCAAATGTGTAACAAAATTCAATTTGAAATGTCAAATTAGAAAATGAAAATGCATTAAAAGAAATGTTTTATCCATTTCACTATACAACTGCTAAATGTGACTCACAAATAAAATAAGCAATTCTCCAAACAGCTTTTTAATTCTCTTCTTCATCACTGCTCATTCTGTGACTTAAATAGATAAAGAAAAAGACATTTAAGAGCAGGCACACGCACACCCCACACCCACACACACACACACACACACACCATATAGATCAAGTAGTGTTTCTATGGCTACACTGTGATTTCTTAGTAGAAGTTCTATTTAGTAAGAGAAACTTTATTGTCTTTATCTGAGTGAATCTATAATTAATTCAATAGGTGAACTAATAGCAGCACATTCTATGTTAAAGAAAGTGAGATGTAATATCAGGAGAGGGAGAATGTTAAGTGGTTGGCAGCAGTGTGCCAGCCGATGGCCCCCTCCATGAGGCCACCACAGCTCAGCAGAACGCCAGTGTAGCTTCTTCTGGGGAGAAAAACACTTAGAGAGAAAATAAAGTTAACAGCTGAAATAACAGGAAATAATGCAATTAGAGAGTGGTGGTAGAAGAGAGTAGCAGAGTGTGGAAAGTGGTCAGTATGTCCTCCAGCAGTCTAAGCCTATAGCAGCATAACTACAGAGATAACTCAGGATAACCTAGCCTTTCAGATGGAGGCATGTGGGAGGCAGGGCCAGGGAGAAAAGTCTTTAACGACTGTAGTCCCCGCTGTACACTCCACCTCCCTCTGCTCCCCACTCGTCTAAACCTGGGCTAACATCAGAATTTAACCATAAGCCCTATCAAATAGAAAAGTTTTGAGCCTAGTCTTAAAAGTAGACAAGGTGTCTGCCTCACGCACTAACGCTGGGAGCTGGTTCCACAGTAGAGGAGCCTGATAGCTAAAGGATCTGCCTCCCATCCTACTTTTAGATATTCTAGGAACCACCAGTAAACCTGCAGTCTGAGAGCGAAGTGCTCTGTTAGGAACATATGGAACAATCAGATCACTGATGTATGATGGAGCTTGATTATTAAGAGCTTTATATGTGAGAAGGAGGATCTTAAAATCTATTCTAAATTTAACAGGCAGCCAATGTAGGGAAGCTAAAACAGGAGAGATGTGGTCTCTCTTTTTAATTCTCATCAGAACTCTAGCTGCAGCATTTTGGACCAGCTGAAGACTTTTGACTACATTCTGTGGACCTCCTGATAGTAATGAATTGCAGTAATCCAACCTTGAGGTAATAAATGCATGAACCAGTTTTTCAGCATCACTCCTGGAAAGGATGCTTCTAATCTTAGCAATATTCCGAAGGTGGAAAAAGGAAATCCTACAAACCTGTTTAACGTGGGATTTGAATGACATGTCCTGGTCAAAGATNCCAAAGATGATAACTTCAGTCTTGTCTGGATTTAGCAGCAGAAAGTTTAGAGTCATCCAGATTTTTATGTCTTCAAGACAAGCCTGTAGTCTACCTAACTGATTAGGTTCATCAGGGTTTATGGATAAATATAACTGAGTATCATCAGCATAACAGTGGAAGTTTATCCCATGTTGTCTAATGATTTTACCAATTGGAAGCATATATATAGTGAAAAGAATTGGTCCAAGTACTGAACCCTGTGGTACTCCACAAGTAACTCTAGAGAATGAAGAAGATTTCTCATGTACATGAACAAACTGAAATCTGTCAGATAAATAAGATTTAAACCAGCCTAGCGCTGTTCCTTTGATCCCTACAACATGTTCAAGCCTTTCTAAGAGAATATTGTGATCGACTGTGTCAAAAGCAGCACTGAGGTCCAACAAGACCAGAACAGACACAAGATCCTTATCTGAGGCCGTGAGAATATCATTTGTAACTTTCACTAATGCGGTTTCAGTGCTGTGATACTCTCTAAAACCTGACTGAAATTCCTCAAACAGATCATTACTGTTTAGATGCTCACATACTCGATTGGCCACTATTTTCTCAAGGACTTTAGATAAAAATGGGAGATTAGATATTGGTCTATAATTCATTAGGTCATCTGGATCAAAATTCAATTTGAAATGTCAATTTTGAAAATGAAAATGCATTAACAGAAATGTTTTATCCATTTCACTATACATCTGCCAAGTGTGACTCACAAATGAAATGAATAAGCAATTCTCCAAACTTCTTAATTTTCTTCTTCAACTCTGCTCATTCTGTGACTTAATGAAAAGGATAAGGAAAGGGGAATTGCTTTTTTGTTTTCATGCCTGCCCCGCAAAAAGTGTCTCATAAATCAAATTGAATTCACAATCCTAAGTGGCGCAGGAGAGTGACCGCACTATGCATCCAGTCCACCAGGGGGTGTTGCGTACATAAGCACAAAGAAAACACCCTGGCTGCCAGCTCCTTTATTCTGAACTGGAATTTTTATTTCTTTACAATGTTATTTTACATTTCTTAACTGTGTACATTCTCTTGGGTTGAGTTGGGTGTCTTTTTTGGGGGGTGGGTGGGGGGACTTTTATCATAACATTTACATGAACACATTCTCTTGTGAATTCTCAAATGAAAGTAAGAGGTGACCGGCTGAATCTCTTTCTACAAGCATGGAAAAGACTTCTCACCTGTGTGAGTTCTCATGTGACGAGTCAAATGGACCCTGTGCATGAAGAAATGCTAATTTCCGGGTTCCGGCCGGAAGTATAGGTTAGTTATTTCCGGCTAGTATTATGCTAATGAAAATATGTGGTAAATGAGAGGATAAATTAAGATATTTAATTGTAAAATGTTGCTTTGATTGGCATGTCTGTGTTGGTATGTGTGTGTGTGCATGTGTGTGTATCAACCTACTCCCCATCCCATCGATCGAAATAAATGAAAGTAAAGTGAAAGTAAAGCGCTGCTAGAAAACAGGTGAATAGCAGCGCATCTGATCTTTTTCACTCTGTGCTCTACGACGGTCGGCAACGGAATTATTGGAAAATTTGGAAACTGAAATGCACGCAAATGCAAACCACATCGATATATGCAGTAGAAAGTCCTGTCTAAACGAACGCCGTCACAGAGCACAGAGTGAAAGTTCTGCTCAAAGAAGCCGAACGGCCGTGACGTCACTGCAGTCGCTGCCGGCTAGTTTCACTAAACTTCTGTAAAGGACAACAAAGCACGTCCGATACGCTCCAAACTAACTGGGAATAGCGCTAGTGATTCATACCAAATGTGAAATGAAGGACTTTAGTAGCAGATAATGAATTTGAATCCCTTTTCTCGTTTCCTTTGAGGAGCAGATGAAAAAATGTCGACAATACGATGAACGTCATCAACTGAAATTTTCAGCAAATAACAAAGGGATCTGGAAAAGTACAATTCACTGCCATGTTGATATTACTGTGAAGGGGACAGGAAGTAGCACGGCTCTCCGGAGTTCATCAACCGGAACTAGCGTTTGCTATCGTGCACAGGGTCTATTACACTTATGAGAGAAACATTTACCACAGGTAAGAGAATATGGCTTCTCACCTGTGTGAGTTCTCATGTGACGAGTCAATAAACAATTGTGACTGAAAGATTTTTGACAGATTCCACATGAAAATGACCTCTGACCTCTGTGAGGCATTTTTACTTTGGGACTTTCTACACAGTCTTTGTGATCTCTGGTTTGGTTACTTTTTTTTTTCTTTTAGTTTTCACCAGCTCCAGTGGCCTAGTGGTAGAGTGTCCGCCCCGGGACTGGGAGATCGGGGTTCGAATCCCAATGCCTCCTCGCTTGACACTCAGCACTAAGGGGTTGGATTGGGGGGTTAAACCACCAAATAGTTCCCGAGCGCGGCCACAGCTGCAGCTCACCGCTCCCCACCATGGGGATGGGTCAAATGCGGACATGTAATTTCACCAGTGTGTGATGAATACTTGGGACTTTAACTTTAACATTCCTGCATCCATCCTGATCTCGCTTCTCAGCTTCAGGAGACATCAGACTCAAGGGTTGGTTCTTGTTTGGCTCAGGTTCACAGCAGTCCGTTTCTTCAGAAAGAGAAGTCACCATGAAGGTCACATTTTCCTGCTTCAGAACGAACTGCCCCTCAGGCTGACTGATGAAGAGTTCCTGCTGTTCCTCTTTCATCAGTGGAGGTTCTGGTTCCTCCTGGTCCAAACTGGAGGTTGTCTCGTGGCTACAGAGCTGCTGGTCTGTCAGAACCTCCTTTCCCTAGATAGGACGCTGTGGGAGTTCTGGACAGGCTGAAGAAAATTATGATTAGTGTGACAATTAAGGATATTTTATTCTAATTATCTGATACATCTACAGTAATTAACAATGAGAGGAACAAGTTCACAAATGTTGAAAGTTTTTACACAAATCCAGTTTGTTCCATTTAACCTGACTTACTGAATCAGTGAGGCCCTCCATCCTGGTTTTGGATCTCAGGAAACATTAAAAAAATAGTGCTGGTGGTCGTTTGGTTTTGGTTCATCTTGATCTCTTTCATCATCAGTAAGAGTCACAAGCGAGGTAACCGTCTCCAGCATCTGCCTCCTGTAGAGGTTCTGGTGCCTCCTGGTCCACACTGGAGGTCCTCTCCTGGTTCCAGAGCTGCTGGTCAGTCAGAATGTCCTCATCTGTCCTGACATAATGCAGTGGGAGTTCTGGACAAACAAAGCAAACAAAAAGCTGATTATTTTGACAATAAGAGAAAACACTTCACTATAATCATCTGATGCATCTAAAGATGTTTTTGGAAAATAATGAAATCTTCAAGTGACAAATAAGCACACACAGTGTGCTACAAACACGGAAGTGCCAAAAATTGCAGTTCCACCCTCATCCACTAGGGACTGGCACCAGAAGTGAGCAATTCCTCATTTACGCTCATATTAAACTTCACAGCAGAAATAAACATGTTTACCACCTGGTTAAAAAAACCATTTCAGGTTTAATAGATCTAGTTTAGTCATGACAACTCTGAGGGAGTGAATTTTTTTATAACTCTTCCTTTTAGGTGTAATTTAATGCTTGAAATTAAGAATAATTAGATTTGATTGACAGGTAGCAAGAGCATCAGAGCTAGCGTAAGCGGTTAGCTCCTAGAAGGCATCAGCCTCACGTTAATAGATGTTCGGTCATTTTGACTCTGAACTTTAATTGTGTCCTCTGTGTGTTCGTGATTGGATGTTAATCATGGAATTATTAGACACAGATGGCAAGCTGTGGTATTGATTGCACTAACAGACCATCCAAGAAGTCTCTGCTTCTTTTGATTGGTAAGTAAATTTATATTTCCAGGGTTTCCCCCAGCGCTATATTGGCCTGGCGGGGACCGGAGAAAACATGTTAATCATGTTCACGTTAAACTAAGACTAGAATAAACGCTACAACTGAAAAAAAAAATACCCATCATCCTGTTTATGTAGATGGCTGCAGCTGCAGTGGTATGGAGCAGGGCTGCAACTAATACCTGGAGTCATAGCTGCAGCTGCAACTACGGCAGGCCGTTGTAGCATGTAATTTACTAACATCTATCTTTGAATATAATTTTAGGTTGAATTATTGCCAATCCATGTACGGGGTGGGCCATTTATGTGGATACACCTTAATAAAATGGGAATGGTTGGTGATATTAACATCCTGTTTGTGGCACATTAGTATATGTGAGGGGGCAAACTTTTCAAGATGGGTGGTGACCATGGTGGCCATTTTGAAGTCGGCCATCTTGGATCCAACTTTTGTTTTTTTCAATAGGAAGAGGGTCATGTGACACATCAAACTTATTGGTAATGTCACAAGAAAAACAATGGTGTGCTTGGTTTTAACGTAACTTTATTCTTTCAAGAGTTATTTACAAGTCTCTCTTTGTTCACAGCCATTGACATGTCGAAGAGGTTAACACGTGAGGAGTGGATCGAAATTGTGTTGATATCTGGTGAACGCAGTAACCGGGTCATTGCAGCAGATTTCAATGCAAGACACCCTACGAGACCACCCATCTCCCATGCTACAGTTAGCAAACTGCTTGCTAAGTTTCATGAAACTGGTTCAGTGTTGGATTTGCTAAAATGTGGATGCATGAAAACTGTCACTAATGAAGAAACATCAGTGGCTGTCTCAGCTTCATTCAGCAAGAGCCCACAGCGTTGCACTTGCCGCATGTCACTGGAGAGTGGCATTAGTCGAACATCCCTTCGGCAGATATTAGCTACTCACAAATGGCACCCTTACAAACTCCAGCTACTGCAGCATCTCAACAAGGGTGACCCAGATCGGCGCACAGAATTTGCAGAATGGGCAAAACAAAAATTGGAACAGGACCCTCAGTTCACACAGAAGATAGTTAACAAACAAAACCACCGCTATTGGTCTGACACTAACCCACATTAGATAGATCCCTCCAAGACTGTTGGAACAACAAAAGTGATGGTTTGGTGTGGTATATGGGGTACAAAGACAGTGGGGCCATTCTTCATCAATGGAAACCTCAAGGCCACTGGATATTTGAAATTGCTACATGATGATGTGTCTCCCTCTTTATGCACTGAAGCTGGCACTTTTCCTGAGTTTTTCCAGCAAGATGGTGCACCACCACATTATGGGTGTCAGGTCCGAGCATTCCTAAATGAACAGTTTCCTGGAAAGTGGGTTGGTTGTCGTGGGCCAGTTGAATGGCCCCCAAGGTCTCCCGATCTGACTCCCTTAGACTTTTATCTTTGGGGTCATCTGAAGGCAATTGTCTATGGTGTGAAGATACGAGATGTGCAGCACCTGAAACTACGGATACTGGAAGCCTGTGCTGGCATTTCTCCTGCGGTGTTGCTATCAGTGTGTGAAGAGTGGGAGAAGAGGGTTGCATTGACAATCCAACACAATGGGCAGCACATTGAAAACATTTTATAAGTGGTCAGAAACTTGTAAATAACTCATGAAAGAATACAGTTACGTTAAAACCAAGCACACCATTGTTTTTCTTGTGACATTACCAATAACTGATTTGTCACATGACCCTCTTCCTATTGAAAAAACAAACGTTGGATCCAAGATGACCGACTTCAAAATGGCCACCATGGTTACCACCCATCTTGTTTGCCCCCTCACATATACTAATGTGCCACAGACAGGACGTTAATATCACCAACCATTCCCATTTTATTAAGGTGTATATTTTGAAAAATCTGACACCATTACATTGTTACTAGTAGAAATTAGTAACATTTCTACTTGAAGTTAGATTTTGAAACACAACTCATTAGAATTTTTCCCTCCATTTTGAAAGGTCATCAGATAGAATATTTGATTAAGTGACAGAGGATTCGATAGAATATTAGAATACTAAAATATTAAATAGATGTAGCCCTTGTTAATGCAGTAGATAGGTGTTGGAGACTGTTTTCATGTTCAGCCTGCATAAAAAACTCAGAGTGATCGATTATAATCAGAAATAACCATAAAAATATTTTTTCAGTGAAGCACACCTTTAAAATGAATAGGGGTCTTTAACCTGCAAGTCTGACTTTAACAGCATCTTACGGCAGCGTAGAGCTGCCACCCACACAAAATAACATTGGAGCGATATCATGTTATAACATATTAACATTATTGTTCTAACAATATAACTTTCACGTTTTTACAATATACTATCATGTTCTAACAATAAAATTATCACGTTTTTACAATATACTATCATGTTCTAACAATAAAATTATCACGTTTTTACAATATACTATCATGTTCTAACAATAAAATTATCACGTTTTTACAATATACTATCATGTTCTAACAATAAAATGATCATGTTTTTACAATATAATTATTACGTTTGTACAATATATTATCACGTTTTTACAATATAATCATCACGTTTGTATAATATACTATCACGTTTGTACAATAAACTATCATGTTCTAACAATATAATTATCACGTTTGTACAATATACTGTGACATTTGTACAATATACTATCACGTTTTTACAATGTAATATCACGTTTGTACAATATACTATTACGTTTGTACAATATACTATCACGTTTTACAATATAATTATCATGTTTGTACAATATACTATCACATTTTTACAATATACTATTATGTTCTAACAATATAATTATCACGTTTGTACAATATAATATCACGTTTGTACAATATACTATCACATTTGTACAATATACTATCACATTTTTACAATATAATATCACGTTTGTACAATATACTATCACGTTTGTACAATATAATATCACGTTTGTACAATATAATATCACGTTTGTACAATAAACTATCATGTTCTAACAATATAATTATCACGTTTGTACAATATACTATCACATTTGTACAATATACTATCACATTTGTACAATATACTATCACGTTTTTACAATATACGATCACGTTTGTACAATATAATATCACGTTTGTACAATATACTATCACGTTTGTACAATAAACTATCATGTTCTAACAATATAATTATCACGTTTGTACAATATACTATCACGTTTGTACAATATACTATCACATTTGTACAATATACTATCACGTTTTTACAATATACTATCACGTTTGTACAATATAATATCACGTTTGTACCTGGACTGCTTGCTGGAGGAAGTGTAATGGATGTGATGACCAGATCATCTCCTTCAAACTGCAGGATTGCTTCACCTATTAATGTGTCATCAAGGTGACAAGCCAGAGGTTCTCCAAGGTAGGGACCAATCATTACCTCCGATGTGTCTGATAATGCTTCTTCATCAGAATTCCTGAAATCTGATGACAAGATCACAACAGTCTGAGAAGCTTCCTCATCTTCTTGATGTGAGTCAGTCAGTTGTGTGACGTTTTCACGTGTTTCCCCTCTATCATTAACTTCATCTTCTTCATCTTCACCAGAAAGTCTTCTTGTGCACAAGTAAAATCTCAACATTCCCATTTTAGGGGCGGTCAAATACATATACACTCAAAGGTAAGCAAAATAAATATTTTTTATTTGACATAATAATTATAAAACATTAGGGCTAAATGAGATGGGACACAATCTTAGCTGCCCCAGATTTTGTCCAGTAAAACAATAATCCCCAGACTGGTATATAATTTTTTTTACTTTATTGATAATCACATACTGTAGATAATTTATTGATGCCCTGTTTACACCACGTTGTAAATGGGACCCATATAGCATATATATTGATTGTTTCACCTCCTTTGATCAGTGCATCATTCAGTAGATTTTCACAAAAGAATTTTATGATTTTCTTTCCTTAACAGAATGGACACTTAGGGAGCATACAGTCTATTCTACACATTATTTAAATAGAAATACAAGAAATTTAGTTTTTTAGCCTATGTGAGTTATCAGACTTCCAACTTAGTGTCTTTAAATGTATATTTTGGCCAAATCCACCTGTTAAAATGCAGCAGTGTTTTTCCACAGACCTGCAGTGTTGTGAGTTTCATGAGCCCACAGAGTTTAAATGACTTAGTTCTGCTCTTGAGTATCAACAGTTATGCTCATAAACCTTTAGATGGGCTTAAACTATTATGCTGTTGGTTTGAAAAGCAGGAATGTGATCCGTTATTAGGAACCAGGCAGCAGAGAACGTAATCCTGACTGACTTTAAAACATTCGTCTTAACCGTGTTAAAAACAGTCAAGTCTTTCATTTATCTGCCCAAAGTCGTGGCTTTTTCACTGATAAGAAACGTGTTAATAACACTAATATATTTTAATTTAGCCTCGGCGCTCTTATTCTAATCATTTACTTCCTTAACAAGAGGCTGAGCGCTGTGCGCTCCCGCAGCAGGAAAGTGCAGAGCAGAGCTGAGTGAAGTTAGCTTCCCACCCACGAATGGTTAGTGCTACGTTTGTGCTGGAAGCTGCTGAAGATGGTTTGCTGAGCAGCATGTGCGCTGCTGCTGGAACACAGACAGCAGCAGCGGTTAGGCAGAAATTTGCATTGTTGTCCGGGTGGAAATCGGGAGAAATTCGGGAAAATGGTGGCTCCGGGAGATTTTCAGGAGGGCCGCTGAAATTCGGGAGTCTCCCGGAAAATTCGGGAGGGTTGGCAAGTATGTGTCGAGGAGAGTGGTCCCGCTGCCCGGCTCACCACCGCACCTCACCGCTAGCCCTGCTGATCACCAACCGCAGCAGAGGAGCGGAGCGTGGGCTGATGTGGCCTGAATTTGATCCCTGCGGTCTGAGACTGTGCTTGTCGCCTGTGGAGCTCTGAGGGAGACCACAGAAACACCGCAGCTCTTTGAGTTGGTTCTGCTTCACTTTAAAATTGCTCAACCACAATTCTCTTGCTTTCAGACTGCTACCTGGGGAGTGTTGCAAAGTAATTCCACGCCAGAACAACAGAGGGCGTAGCGCTTTTCTGGGGCATCCTGTCATGTATCTGGTCCAAGATAGTGCATTTACTATTGTGGTTATACTGTGTGTTTTTTTTTAATTTTTATTTCAGATACATTTTAACACAGACAACGTCCCTCATTCTCCTCCACCTCTTCATGCGCTCGCCACCTCAAAACCCACATTTCCCGTCACTTCCTTTCAGGAAGAATCTTTATACTCCTCCAGTCATGGGTGAATATTTTCGGAGTTTTTCCGCAAGGTATTCTTCAAGCTGCTCAGTGTCTGCTGCTAGATATCTTCGCTTCTCTTTTTATTTTTTTTTGAGGGGGCAATGGCGGTGCTGGTGACAAATGTAAAGAAGCTGCATCCTGACCAATCATAAGCTTGCACTCTCCGTTTTGTTCGACTAATGTTTAGAAAAGTGGGCTCGACACGTCCATCCTTGCGAGCCGACGCAGAAGCAGAAATTAAGCCTAATTTATGCTTCTCCGTCTGCGTCGGTATACTATATTAGTATGAAAGTTCTTAGTCTGCACTAGGTTGTTATCAAAGTCCCAACCTGAAGGATTGCCCCAGTCTGCTACTGGGTCACGTGACCGGTTCATTTTGCTGTGTTGCTTTTCAAAATAACAGCAGCCAGAACCCACTGTGCTTCCTTGTTGCAGGTGGTAGTTTGGTTTGTGTGTCTACAGCAGAGTTTGAGGTAAGTGAGATGGAAGAATTCATCAGCAGCAAAAGTAGTACTAGTAGTATTCTTAATAGTAATATTAGTGCTGGTAGTATTGATTGTGTTATTAGTAGCCATGGTAGTAGTAATGTGATATATCAACAGCGGATTGCTGAAGAGTGAATTTCCTTTGAGAGGCACATGGTTTATGAATGTACCTGGGAAGGACTGCAGCTAAAGATCTCTCTGTTTGTGTTTACTATGAGAACATGGCCTCTTCCAAATCAGGAGCAGGGTCTAAGAGTATGTTGCATGTTCCTGCATTGGCTCTGTGATGATGACACACTAACACATAGTGCAGCTCACACACTCTCGTCCTTTATCTCAAACCCGGAGGAATGAATGCTGAATAGAAAATTGTTTTCTTTGAAACAGCAGCTTCTTCCGCCTCCCAGTGAGTGGGCACTGGAGAAAGTGCCAATCTCCACAACAAGCACCTGCTCCACCCTCAACAGCAACACAAGGACTGAACACTATCCCCAGTAGCACTATTTTTGTTGTTTGATATTTTTTTCCACACTTGACACTTTTCTGGTCATTTTTTTCAAGGATCAAGGGACCATTCAGCTGATTTACAAATGATATGTGATATGTTTCTCGTTTATGAGAGACAAGATTGGGTATTTTTAAATTTGAAATAAAATTTATTTGCATTATTAATATTTTTAAAATCAAATATAAATTTTCATACATTTATCTATACAAGAAAAGTTAAAAAAGAGAAAAGTGGGCGTCCTACATACTGGGATGATTAGATGATGTTACATTGGTATATGGAGTAAAAATGACCCTCGATAATTGTAGATAGAAATGGTTAGAAACATTTTATTTTATAAATCTGATATCCAAAAATTCAGAAAATTTTTAAATTACACATTTAGGAAAAATGATAAACAATGAGACATGAGGAGGCTTAATTCAGGAAAGTTACAGAAACATAAGTAGGAGGGTGGGGATGTTCTGATCCAGGCTTTTCCAGCTTTTCACCAGAAATAAAAAGACCAGATCAAAAAGAAGAATGATTCTGTGCATTCATCAACTGTGTACAAGAATTTAGGATTTCATGTTCTAGAACTGTTGGGAGAATCCTGTTGCTTGCTTCTCTGGTTCTGACCCGTGCCCATCCTCTGACCACGCGCCTGCTTATCCCCCTGGATTACCCCACCAGTAGCACCAGGTCTAAACATTTGCTACCGTTTTTAAATGTCTTCTTGTGGTGGGTTGTCTTTATGGGTCCTCCATTACTTTGTGAAGTGCCTTGAGACGATTCTTGTCATGATTTAGTACTATATAAATAAACTGAATGGAACGGAATTGAATCCCACCGGAACATCTTCCAGTGAGGAAGCGGAGTCTGTGGACTTTGGGTTGGGCTCTCTAATCTCTGGTGCTGAGGTCACTGAGGTGGTTAAAAGCTCCTCGGTGGCAAGGCCCCAGGGGTGGATGAGATCCACCCAGAGTTCCTTCAGGCTCTGGATGCAGACCGGGGTAGTGGTTTCCCTATTTAAAAAGGGGGACCGCAGGGTGTGTTCCAACTACAGGGGGATCACACTCCTGAGCCTCCCTGGTAAGGTCTATTCAGGGGTTCTAGAGAGGAGGGATAATCGGGTAGTTGAACCTCGAATTCAGGAGGAACAATGTGGTTTTCGTCCTGGCCGTGGAACACTGGACCAGCTCTATACTCTTGGGGGGGTCCTGGAGGGTGCGTGGGAGTTCGCCCAACCAATCTACATGTGTTTTGTGGATTTGGAGAAGGCGTTTGACCCCATCCATCAGGAGGTCCTGTGGGGGGTACTTCGGGATTATGGAATACCAGGCCCCTTGATACGGGCTGTTAGGTCCCTGTATGACTGGTGCCAGAGCTTGGACTGTATTGGCGACAGTAAGTCGGGCTCATTCCTGGTGAAAGTTGGACTCCGCCAAGGCTGCCCTTTGTCACCTATTCTGTTCATAACTTTTATGGGCAGGATTTCTAGGTGCAGCTAAGGGGTGTTTCATGGCTGGCCGGGGAACGCCTTGGGACTCCCCCGGAGGAACTGGCCCAAGTGGCTGGGGAGAGAGAAGTCTCGGCCTCCCTGCTAATGCTACTGACCCCGCAACCCGACCCCAGCTTAGTAATGCATTACTTAATATTAAAATTAATATTAAGCAGTAGTTAATACTTTATGTAATAGTTTATTAATGCACAAAGTAACGTTAATAAAGGGACCCTTATTTTAAAGTCTTACCAAATATTTTAACAAAAATGATAAAACAATTGAACACTATCAACAGAGTAGTAAAACTGTAACAAACTCACAAAAAAGAATAGTGTGGTTTTCCTTAACTTTCCACTCCACATTCCACCCCTCAAGGTGCAGGGAAATAAGAATTGCTGCTTTCTCTGCTCAGTTCCTTCTGCCTTTTGAGGTTGAGGCAGCTTCTTTACCACTTCACTTTGATGGAAAAGTGCCACTTCATCCTCCTTGAAAACAAAAGTTGGTTTCCCTTTAGCTGTGCTCCCTCAGATCCTTTGGAGAAATCTTGCAGTTACATCTTCACCATCAAGATTCTCAACCAAGCCAAGTTGAGCCAGTGGTTCAACTTACCCCAAGGCATCTGGCTGACTTTACCCCACAGTCAAGTTACCTAACTTACCAATTCAAGCTAACCTTTAGCTAAATGGTTCACATGGTGTAGCATGCTGGTAAATGATAATGATAAATGCACTTGTATAGTGCCTTTTAGAGTCAGAGGACTCCAAAGCTCTTTACACTACAGCGGTGGTCCTCAAATACTTTCGGTGAAGCCCCCCCCTAGGATACATAGATTTTTTCGCGCCCCCCTCCCAATGTGAGGGGGGGGGGGGGGTTGCACAATGTTCATTGTGTACAGTATGATTGTTTTATGGATTTCTGGAATGTTAATTTCTGCTAGGAACAACAGAATAGATATCTGAATACACGTCATCCAGTCTGCTTAAATGTTAAATCAGCTTGCCATACCAACGCGCTGATAGTCCGGCGGCGAATGTCGGGCGGTAGGGGAAAGTGCAGGGGAATGACCTTGTTGCCCGAAGAGGAATCCATCGTGGAGGTAACATCATGGAAAGATTTCCATCAGAGCATCTGCATTATTCTCCGCATCTGGCAGTGCGCACAAAGCGGGGCGCAATAGGAGCTCAGAGCGCGTCTGACAGATCTGCGCACCAGAGCGCAAATGTCGAGAGCTTCCAGATCTGGAAAGTGGAAACCCTTCTTTCAGAGAGTCTGGTAGACTTCTGGTTATTTCATTTGGTGAAATGTTTCCTGACTTTAAAACTCTGGCTGAAGTAGAACTCGTTACTCCAGTAGCTGCTTGGATCTTCGGATCCAGCGTGTCAGCGGAGCGCTGGATCATCACATTTTAACAGCCATGAGCCATGAAGCGCTTTGAGTTGCCTTCGGGTAGGAAATGCGGTGTATAAATAAAACTGCCGTGCCTTGCCATGAGTCTGTCTGAGGCAAAAGTCCAGAACCTCGTTAGTCTCTTCAGCAGCTCCTTAGAGACACTTGATTACGCACAAGCAGGTGACCATCAGGTTTACGCCGGAGCAGAAGGAATGTGCGTTCGGGCCGCAGCAGGGGAAATGTTGATAATTTAAGTGAAATTGTTTAATTGCATTGTTTCTATGTTACTGGGGCACTCTGGTCAGCTTGTTTGGACTAAATATTAATTAAAATGAATGGATATTTAACGGTTTTATTGAATGTTTATTATTATTATTTTTAAAATGAAAGTGAAGGGAAAATGGATCATGTGGCCTCTGGCTGCGAGCAAATGCGCCCACCTTAGCATGTCCAAATGCAGCAGCGATTCATTCAGTTTCTCATATATGAAATAAAGGAAGTTATGTTAAAAAACATTTTATTTAAATAAAATACCACTATGGTGGGCACCGCAGGGAAACAAAGATGAGGCTTCTTTTTAACATAACCTGTTTAATTCAGGCCGTTCATACGTCACTCTACCAAACAACAAATATAAAGCGAAACAAAAAGTAAGAAAAATCTACATTTCTCTTCCATCTAACACATGCACTGCCTTTCCATTAAATAAAATTCATGTTTGGACTTTTTCCGTGTTCACAAATCAGTCTGATCCTCATTTATTGGACTGACAGTGGAGGTTGGAATACCCTTGTATTCTCCGTGGGGAGGCTCCGAGCGGGGAGGGGGGAGGGGGGTTGGGTGCGTCCGCTGCGCCCCCCCAGCACTTCTCCCGCGCCCCCACTAATTGAGAACCACTGCACTACAGTGTATCATTCATCCATTCACACACACATTCACACACACATTCACACGCTGGTGATGATGAGCTTCAGTGTAGCTACAGCTGCCCTGGGACTCACTGACAGAGGCGAGGCTGCCGAACACAGGCGCTGCTGGTCCCTCCGATTACCACCAGCAGGCAATGTGGGTTAGGTGTCTTGCCCAAGGACACAACGACAGTGACAGACTGAGCGGGACGCAAACCTGCGACCTTCCGATTGCAGGGCAGCCACTTAACCCCTCTGCCACCATCACCCCATGATTAACATGTATGGTATTCATTTTTAGACCCAGATAAATTAGCTTTTATGTAACAGTCAAAAATGCAAAAAAATGTACTTTTCACAAGCTAAAAACAGGTTTTAGTGAATAAAGCATTACTAACCATACTACCACAAGCTTCTTTCAATCACAGAGACAGCTAAATTGAGGGTGCTTGTAAAATGTATGGTCACATTAAAACAAAGCTGTACTATTGCATAGATACTGGGGGTGGGTCAACTTACCCCACTCTCCCCTACACTGTAAATTCCAACAAGTTAAGTTTACTTGAAAATATTGAGGAAACCGATTACCTTGGGAAAAGTAAGTAAACAAACTTAATTGTGGCAAGTATAGTGAAATTATTATATGTGAGTGAGCTGTACTTTTTTTGAAGTTGAGACTACTTAATAAATCTCAGTATAGTTAAATTTAAATCAAGTTGTACAACTTAAATACTTTGAGTTACAATAACTTAATATACTCAGCCAAGATAAGTGGGCGTTACTTAAAATTTGGTACAATTTTAACAATTATGAAAACACACATTTATATAAGTCAGCTTGTTTTTAAGCAGACACTGAAAGATGCCAGCTAACTCATGCCTCATGATCCATGTGACTGCAGGCAGTCAGTGAGTGTTGAACTCATGGAAACTGAGACCAGAGCCTTTAGTGTGGACCACCACTTTATTACACACACAGGAACGGCACAGTGGTCCCATTCCTGAGACCTTCCTTCTCACTTATGGTGCCAAAATGACAAAATAAATAACCCCACCTTTGCAACACTGAACAATGCAATATCTAAGAACAACACACAACTTAACATAACACAACCTCCCACACACAGTAAACATGCATAAACACCCCAAAATAGAACAAAATAGCTAAGAAAATGACTACCCACAATGCACCTCACCCACTGCTGCTTCCACATGTGTTTAAGTAATATGAACTTAGTTTGTGTAGGTAGAAAGTACTGATTGGACTTGAAAAACACAATTACAATAAGAAAGGACATGAAACAGCTCAACTAACTCAGGATTAACAAGTAATTCTAACAATTTAGAAAATTTTAAGTAATGTGAACTAGATATTTTTGAGTTGAATCAAAGTCTGCGTTTACAGTGTACTTGAAAAGTTTGTCATTGGTAAGTTCTGTCTGAATTTTTCATTTTTTATTAGGAAAGGTAAACATTCTTCTTTGCTAAGGAAACCATTATGACTCATGAAAGACAAAATTTGTTTGTTATCATTTGCTGATCCAGTTCTGAGCTGCGGGGTAACAGCTCCAGCAGACGGGCCCAACACATCCTCTCTCCAGCAACCTTCACAAGCTCCACAGGTGGAACGCCAAGGTGTTTCCAAGTCTAGAGATGTAATACCTCCAGCATGTTTGGAGTCAACCTGGGGGCCTTCTACTTGTTGCACATGCTTACAAAGCCTCTTCTAGAAGGTGTACCTGTGGACGCACAATCAACAGAGTTATTTACTCTGAAATATTGAACAATTATGTCTTCTACACAAAATAATTCATGTCGGGTTGTCAGTCAAAGCATCTACAGCCACATTTTCCTCCTGTTTAAAGTGAATTTAGATCAGCTGTGTCATTCAGCTCCTGTTTTAATCTGATATCAGGCATAGACAACAGGCTGACTGAAGAGTATAGGACTAAATCCTGAAATCAGGAATATTGCATGCTTTGTTAAAATATGTAGATCTGAAGGTAAGCTAGAGCAGAGCTCTGAACCACTGATGTCTTTAAGTCTATTTGGACAAAAAGTATAGCATCCCTATGCAAACATGCAGAGAACAGAAAGCTCTCAAATTGGTTTATTACTCTAGTTTGGTTTTATTTACATGGATAACATTATAAACCACATCCTTACACTGATGAGCGTATTGCATAAACACTTATTTATATACAGTTATACTTATTTTTGCTAAATATGATCTACCCTAAATGTTTTCTATGTTGTGTTTGCAGTCTGATTTCCCTCTAAAACTTAAAACTGATAAATGTTCCTGTTAGAGGAATTAAACTTTTATGCTGATGGAGCTCTGAACTGTTTGTTCTTGGGCTATGCTTAATGCACAAATCTCTGCGTGACTCATTCAGCCAAAGTGCTCATAACGAACAACATGTTTTATAATATGTGTGTTTCAGCTGTAAGCTATCTCCCTGTGTTTCTTTCAGGTTACAGTCATAGTGCAAACGCGTAACTCAGAGCTCGTATGTCCCTAAATAGCTACCGTATTTCAAGATGGAGGATGACCATGGAGTGTCGACCACAATTTATGTATTAAAAATGTAAAATTTGAAGCTGAGAGGAATATTTAGAATTGATGTTGGTGAGAAATATTAATGAAAAAGGACAAGTTTGTGCCCTGGATGCACAGAATTTGGTAGTAAACAGGTAAAAATATTACACACTGGGGATTTAAGTTGTAATGATATTGTTTCTAATGTAACTAGTGAAATGTGAGCTTTAAAAGCAAACTAAATTATCTGTCAGGACTAGGATACGAACAGGCAGACCGAGGACTAGCAGAGAGTTCGGCTGTAGCGTGTTTTACGACCCAGGCGCGGAGAACTAGCGCTGAGAGTGAGTGACACGCAGTTGCTATAGAAACGGCGGGCAGCACTCGAAAGGGAACGAGTCTGGCCGGCGTTCCAGAAATAAGAAAAGCTGACTTACTTGGAGTGGTCAGATTGGCGTGGATTGGTAGCTTGAGAGCTAGGATTGGTTAGCTTGGAAGCTAGGATAGTTCAGGATCGTTCTAAGGAGAATCGATGACTGATCTGCTGGCGGAAGTGGGGCACTTCCGTATATAGGTGCGGTGATGACGTGGAGAGGAAGTCCAGAGAGATGGATGCTGGGAAACGGAGTCCACTAGGTGGGGGAATCATGCCCCCGGGGGCCATGACGGGAGGAGGTTGTGACAGGACCCCCCCCTTTAGGGACGGCACCAGAAGTCCCAGGGCAGTGCGCCCAATAGTCTGAGATGAGGGAAGGGTCCAAGATGGAGCGGGAAGGTTCCCAGGACCGTTCCTCCGGGCCGTAGTCCTGCCAGTCCACCAGGTACTGCCAGCCCCGACCCCGACGGCGAGCGTCCAGGATCCGACGCACTGTGTAAACACGGTCGCCATCAACGAAGTGGGGAGTGGGAGCAGGGCTCGGGGACGGATGCAGAGGAGAGGTGATGTAGGGCTTAAGTTGAGATGTGTGGAAGACTGGATGGACCCTTAGGTGTGAAGGCAGGCGGAGGCGGTAAGTCACAGGGTTGATGACCGTCACCACAGGGTAAGGTCCCAGAAAGCGGGGGGTGAGTTTTCTGGACCCGGCTGGTAGGCGGAGATTGGCAGTCGAGAGCCACACCCTGTCCCCCGGCTGATAGGAGGGGCCCGGGCGATGACGGCGGCTGTGCTGTCGGGCATAGGTGGAGTTGGAGCGCGTGATAGATGCCCTAGCCTTGATCCAAGCCAGTTTGCACCGGCGTACTAGAGTCTGTGCTGCGGGGACCGTCACCTCCGGTTCTTGGTGACCAAACAGAGGAGGTTGATAGCCATAACAGGTCTCGAACGGCGACAGGCCAGTAGCAGAGGAGGTATGAAGGTTGTGGGAGAGCTCAGCCCATAACAGGAACTTGGGCCAGTTGGAGGGTTGAGATGAGACAAAGCAACGCAGGTAACGTCCAAGTTGTTGATTGGAGCGCTCTGTCTGGCCGTTGGTCTGAGGATGGTAGCCTGAAGACTGGCTTGTGGTTGCGCCCACCAAATGACAGAAAGCCTTCCAGAAGCGGGACGTGAACTGGGGACCGCGATCAGAGACCAGGTCAGACGGGAAGCCATGGAGTCTGACGACGTGCTCTAGGACCAACTCAGCTGTTCGTTTGGCGGTGGGTAAGCCTGATAGAGCCACCAGGTGAATAGCTTTTGAGAACCGGTCTGTGATGGTTAGGATAGTGTCCAGACCGTCAGAAGATGGTAAGCCGGTTACAAAGTCCAGTCCGATGTGTGACCATGGTCGCCTGGGGACCGGCAGGGGCTGCAGGGATCCATATGGGGGCGAGGAGAGAGACTTAGATCTGGCACAGACCGCACAGGCCGCCGTGAATTCTTTGGTGTCCCTGGCCATGGAGGGCCACCAGAGGGCGGAACCGCAGCGTGCGGGCGAAGCCGGGGTGGCCGGACAGGCGGGAAGAGTGACCCCATGTTAGGGCTTCCCTACGGCAGGCGGCGGGAACGTAGAGGCGGCCGCGTGGTGTGTCGGATGGAGGCGGATCCGTCGTGAGAGCAGCTCGGATAGAAGCCTCCAGGGGCCATGCCACCGCACCCAGGAAGCGACTGGCGGGGAGTATGGGTTCTGGGTCAGGTGGAGGCAAGGACGGTGAGGATTGCCTGGACAAGGCATCTGCTTTGAGGTTTTTAGAACCGGGACGGTAGGCGATGGTGAATTCATAGGGCTCGAAGAAGAGGGCCCATCGGGCCTGGCGTGGATTCAACTGCTTGGCAGTTCTGAGATGGATCAGGTTGTGATGGTCAGTCCAGACCAGGAAGGGCTCGGTCGCTCCCAGCAACCACTGGCGCCATTCCTCCAGGGCCCACTTCACCGCCAGGAGCTCACGGTCCCCCACTCCATAGCGCTGTTGCGTCGGGGTGAACTTCCGTGAGAAGAAAGCACAAGGGTGCAGTTTCTGGTCATCGCTCCGTTGGGACAGGACGGCCCCGGCGCCCACGTTGGAGGCATCCACCTCTACCACAAAGGGAATGGAAAAGTTCGGGTGGCGGAGGACGGGAGCGGTGGTGAAACGGTGCACCAATGAGCGGAAGGCTGTCACCGCGTCCGGGGGGAGACGAAACGGACGTGGTTGGTCCGTACTCTTGGTGAGTGAAGTGAGAGGGCTAGCCACAGAACTGTAATCCCGTATGAATCGCCGGTAAAAGTTGGAGAAGCCGAGGAAACTTTGGAGCTGTTTGAGGGTGGTTGGTAGTGGCCAGTGGGTGACGGCTTGGACCTTCTGGGGTTCCATGGAGAGACCTGATGAGATGACAAACCCCAGGAATGAAGTGGTGGTCTGGTGAAAAGAGCACTTCTCCAGTTTGCAGTAAAGGCGGTTCTCCAGGAGACGGGAAAGGACCGCCCGGACGTGTTGGATGTGCTCGGTCTCTGAGCGGGAGTAGATGAGTATATCATCCAGGTACACGAACACCCACCGGCCTAGCATGTCCCGGAGGGTGTCGTTGATGAGGCGTTGGAAGGCTGCGGGGCTGTTACATAAGCCAAATGGCATGACCAGGTACTCCCAGTGACCGGTCGGTGTAATGAAAGCGGTCTTCCACTCGTCCCCCTCACGGATGCGGACCAGGTTGTAAGCGTTCCGGAGATCCAGCTTGGTGAAGAAGGAGGCCTGGGTTACTGCGTCCAGGGCGGTGTTAATGAGCGGTAGTGGGTGTCTGTCTTTGATGGTGATCCGATTTAAGCCACGGTAATCAATGCAGGGGCGTAAGCCCCCGTCCTTCTTCTTGACGAAGAAGAACCCTGCGGCTCCGGGAGAGGAGGACGGACGGATGAATCCTTGTTGGAGGGCCTCCTGAATGTATTGATCCATGGCCCGGGTCTCTGCGGGAGATAGAGAGAACAGGCGTCCCCGGGGGGGGACGGTACCCGGCTGGAGATTAATTCCCAGATCACCCGGTCGGTGAGGAGGTAGGACGGTGGTTGGTTGCTTGGAGAAGACCCGAGCAAGATCGTGGTATGGGTGTGGGACTTGCCTGAGGTCAGGAGGGTCGCAACTGGTTAACTCGGGAGAGGGAGGCGCCAATACATGGTTCTGGCAAGTTGGACCCCATTCCAATAAGCGGCCAGAGGACCAGGAAATCCGAGGGTCGTGGGTGCGTAGCCATGGGTGGCCCAGGATGAGGGGCGTGGCCGGAGCGGTGATTAGGAGGAAACTAAGCCTCTCGACGTGGGAGCCTACACTCATCTGAAGGTCAGAGGTGCGGTGGCGGACGGGAAAAGGTTGAAGGGGTTGACCGTCCACCGCCGTGACTGGAATAGGTTGGTCCAAGGGGGTTGCTGAAAGTCGGAGGCGAGCGGCCAGTCGCCTATCCATAAAGTTGCCGGCTGCGCCTGAATCCAATAAAGCCTCAAGGGTGGTGGGCCCTTGGGCGAGGTGGAGGGTGACAGTAATGGTGGTGCGTTGAGTGAGGGAGGAAGAGTTTGACCCAGGCAAGGTTCCCCCGAGTTTTACCTGGGACCGGCGTTTCCCGGCCTCTGGGGACACTGAGCCAGGCGGTGATTCGGCGAGGCGCAGTACGCGCACAATCCCTCCTTGTAACGTCTGTCCCTCTCTCCGGGGGACAACCGTCCCAGCTGCATGGGCTCCTCCTGCGGTGGTCCGGTGGTGTCACGAGCACCTGCTGAGGGGAATGATTTGGAGCTCGAGGGGGTCCGAGGTCGAGCTAGAACCCTCCGGTCGATCTGCAGGGCCAGGTCCACCATGCCATCCAGGGTTGTGGGGTTTACACGTCCCACCATCTCGTCCCGTACGTAGGAGGCCAGCCCCTCGGTAAAAACGCCCCTGAGAGCGTCATCCCCCCACTGCAGCTTGGCAGCGGCGGTTCGGAAACGAGCCACATAATCGCTGACATCATGGGAACCCTGGCGCAGCCTCAGAAGCTGCGTCTCCGCACCGACCTCACTGCTGGGTTGGACAAAGGTCTTGCGAAGCTCCTTTACGAACATGGTGTAGTCATTGCAGGTGGGAGAATGGTTGTTGTAGAGAGCGGCGCCCCATTCTTGGGCACGTCCCGTTAGCAGGGACATCAGCAGGGCCACTTTAGAGCGTTGAGTAGCGTAGCGTGCGGCCTGGCATTCGAACATCATATCCAAAGTGGCCAGCAAGCCATCGGGGCTCCCCTTTAATCCGTCCCAACGCTCCGGGAGGCCTATCTGGGGCTCAGAACCTGCCTGAGAGGACATCCGTTGCAAGGCTGTGGAGAGCTGGAGGACGGCCTCCGTGAGGGATTCCATCTTGGTGTGCATGCGGTCCACCACCGCGTGGAGGTGGGTGACCTCCTGCTGTAGACGCACGAACTCCGCTGGGTCGACTTTGAGATCAGTCATCCTGTCAGGACTAGGATACGAACAGGCAGACCGAGGACTAGCAGAGAGTTCGGCTGTAGCGTGTTTTACGACCCAGGCGCGGAGAACTAGCGCTGAGAGTGAGTGACACGCAGTTGCTATAGAAACGGCGGGCAGCACTCGAAAGGGAACGAGTCTGGCCGGCGTTCCAGAAATAAGAAAAGCTGACTTACTTGGAGTGGTCAGATTGGCGTGGATTGGTAGCTTGAGAGCTAGGATTGGTTAGCTTGGAAGCTAGGATAGTTCAGGATCGTTCTAAGGAGAATCGATGACTGATCTGCTGGCGGAAGTGGGGCACTTCCGTATATAGGTGCGGTGATGACGTGGAGAGGAAGTCCAGAGAGATGGATGCTGGGAAACGGAGTCCACTAGGTGGGGGAATCATGCCCCCGGGGGCCATGACGGGAGGAGGTTGTGACATTATCACTAACATCAATAAATAACAGGAAAAGGGAAATCTGGCCTATAGCTTTTTTAACCCAATGATCTCATTATCTGAATTTCAGACATGTGTTCAAGCATGTTTAAAACAGAAAATATTAAAACATTAAAAGTTAATAAACATCCAATAAAAATGTTGGATGTTTATTTTATATTTGATGATCATAATAATAATAATAATAATAATAATACCAGCAGGTGTCTGTGGACTGAATTAGGATTTAATGATAGCCAGCTGATGGATCTCTTTGACTAACCAGCGAACTAAAACCTTCAATGTCTTTTGGGGACATTTTGACTTTTTTGGGGGGACTTTTGACTCCTGATTGTGTCTGAAGAGAAGCAGATGTGGAAAACAAGAATATCATCGACTGTAACTGAAAGTAAAACTAAAGCTTCCTCCAGTTGTCTTAATATCCAGAGATCCTGTGTCCACATACATACATAATATTTTATTCTCTTTAATTTAGACCTTTTTGTTATTATTTATAGACACTTGATACTGACTTTAAGTTTAAAAAAGTTCCTTCTTTCTTTTTTGGGGGAAATCTGTCAACATTTTAATCTAAATTTATATTTATCTATACTATTTTGTTCACATTTTTGAGTCGACTAATCTAATAGCTAGAAATGTTTTTCTTTTAAATCACGCCAAATAGAATTCGGACCTCAGGTTAAAGTTGAATTTAACAATTTAACATCAAGTTGGCCCATGAAAGAGAATAATAAAGTTTAGCTAGAACTTCTGACACAGCAGCACGTTTTAATTTCTCTCTGTCTCTAAAAAGGAGGCGAGTCTGATGATCTGATCATCCTGACGATTGCTGTTTCTCACAGCTGGTACATCCCTGCGCTCCTCTGCAGCAGTGCGCACTAAAAACTGAACCCTAAACCGGTTCTCCCAACATGATCACAGCCCGAATGCACTCGAGTTGAGTTTGATTAGCGCAACGTTAGGTTACAACACAGAACACACCATGAAAGAATATTAATGCGCTCACACACGCGTTCGAGTTGAGACGCTTCCTCATCTCCTCTCTTGAGCGGCCGGCCGGCGCGCGATCACTTTCGCTTTCTCTCTCTCTCTCTCTGTCTCCCGGGGCCAGCCGTGGGGGAACCTACGCCACTGATCCAAGTGTTGTTCCTGACTCACCTCAAGTTGATCATTTCTTCATAATAAAGCTCCCAATCCGGTCCCAACGTATCAGTTCCAAAGTCCTTCTTCAAGAAAGTTCCTTCTATTAAAATCTCCTCTCTTACCGCAGCCTGCTGTGTCTCTCCCAACACGCTTCAGCGGTCGTCCACTAGCCGGTGGCTATGTTAGCATTAGTTACTTTATTTCCACAGCGTGTCCCCGGCTCCAGCCAAACCTCATCGGCTATCCGATCGTTAAACAGCCAGTGGTTGATGTTAGCTCCAACTCCACTGCGGCTCACACCGTGTGCCATGATCAGCTGATGGCTAACCGGCAGACGCTTGTTTACTCCGCTGCTCTCAGATCCACGTGACACCGGATGCCACAGCTGATGCCACTCCTCCTCCGTGTGTGAATCGGTGGCAGCTATGCTAGCTTCCTTCAGGACTGGTAGGTTGATATAACAGCTAAGAGCAGTGTTTCCCCTAGAAATGTCTCCAGCCGTGATGCTTGTTGACTGAAGGGGGGGGCGGATCGCACATGGCTTTTTGTAGGCACTAAAACTGAACAGCCATAATTAAAATGATTTTTTAACTGGTTGAGTAGTTATATGCTTTGTGTGGGTTAGGCTACAGAGATTGAAAATAAATCAATCTCATGCTTTTTATATAAAAAAACGAACCAGATGGCTGGAGTGAACGCTGGAGGTTGTTGCCTTTTTGAGTGGGCCACTGTAGCTGCAATACTTACTCTGAACTGCATGGCGCTAAAGAGTCACATTTTTTTACCATGATTTCTATGAATATCCCACATAGCACCTTTAATGCTAAATAAATGCAAGAAAACTATTAAGTTTTATTCTGTTTAATTCAATGAGGAATATATGAACTCTGAAGAGCACAACATGTTATGAATATGAAAAACAATTCAATTCAGTTTATTTATATAGCGCCAAATCACAACATCTCAAACAATACAGTAAACCAATCAACCAGATTGCATCAAGTCACTGCATCAAGTTACTGACTAGCATCACTGTCTTTTCAGCAATCCTCATAAGCAAGCATGTAGCGACAGTGGGAAGGAAAACTCCCTTTTAACTGGAAGAAACCTCCAGAGGATCCTGGCTCAGTATGAGCAGCCATCCGCTACGACTCACTGGGGATTGAGAAGACAGAGCAGGCACACACACACCCCACACACACACACACACACCCACACACACACACACACACACACACACACACACACACAGACACACACACACACACACACCATATATATCAAGTAGTGTTTCTATGGCTACACTGTGATTTCTTAGTAGAAGTTCTATTTAGTAAGAGAAATGTTATTGTCTTTATCTGATTGAATCTATAATTAATTCAATAGGTGAACTAATAGTAGCACACTCTAATTCTAATCTACAGTAATTTGTAGTCCAAGATGGCGCGACACGGGTTGCAGCCTGTCAGAGCAGCTCTCACTTCTTCACTCTCTTTTTTATTCTTTGCTTGTTTTGTGTTGCATGTTTTTAACCGCACGATCCACAGGAGTACTTTTGTGTCGTTTGTGTTCATTTTTTTACTTTTATCTGAACTTAATTCTCCCGGGTCCATCCATGCAACTATTATCTACAGCAGGGACCAGCTGATGAAGTTGCGGCCACCGGCGCTCTTCCACACAGACGCGCCTGTCCTGCCCCCTGAATTGAGGAGGAAAAACAGGGGGTGCCGAGCGGGGCTTAGAATACAGCAGAGGAAACGGAGACATAAACCAGTTTTACCCTCCGTGATTATGGGAAATGTCCGTTCTCTGCCCAACAACATTGATGAGCTCACAGCACTGACCAGACTCCAGCGGGATTTCAGACGGTATAGTTTGATGTTTTTTACGGAAACGTGGATGAATGAGCTCATCGCTGATGCTGGGGTTTCTCTGGAAGGATTTGAACTCGCATGCGCTGAAAGGAGCGCAGAACAGAGCGGTAAGCGAAAAGGAGGGGGGCTGGCTGTGTTAATTAATGAGAGATGGTGCAACCCGGTGCATGTGACCATTAAACAAAAACTCTGTACAAAAGACATTGAGTTACTGGCTGTTGGTCTCCGGCCCTATTATATCCCGAGAGAGTTTTCACATGTCATAGCGTTGTAATGTGTACATCCCCCCCTCGGCTGACGCAGTCGCTGCATGCGAGCTGCTCCAAAGTTCTGTGGAGAAGCTGCAGACAGCTCATCCAGATGCGCTTGTTCTCATCAGCGGGGATTTTAATCACGCGTCTCTCTCCTCCACTCTGCCCATGTTTACACAGTATGTTAAGTGTCCCACAAGAAATTTTAATACAATTGATCTTCTGTATGCTAATGTCAAAAACGCATACACTTCCTCCCCCCTGCCGCCGCTCGGCCGCTCAGACCACAACCTCATTTACCTGAAGCCTGAATACACACCCAGGGTGATTAGGGAGCCTCCTCAGAAAAAAACTGTGAAAGTGTGGAATGAGGAATCAACAGAAATTCTGAGGGACTGTTTCCAAACCACAGACTGGGTAACACTCTGCAGCGCCCATAGTGATGACCGTGACAGCCTGACCCACTGTGTGACTGATTATGTAAACTTCTGTGTAGAAAATACCGTCCCAACACGAAGAGTGAGGTGTTTCTCAAACAACAAACCCTGGCTGACCACAGAGATGAAATCCCTGCTGAATGAGAAAAAGAAAGCTTTCATGTCTGGAAATAAGGAGGAGCAAAAACATGTACAGAAAGAACTTAAACACAAAATAAGACAGGCAAAAGACAGCTACAGGAGGAAGCTGGAGAATCAGCTGGGGCAGAACAATGCTCGTGGTGCCTGGAGAGGCCTCAGGAACATCACAGGTCACAGTGGGAGGAGTGGTGCCAGTGGGTCTGCTGACAGGGACCAGAACCGGGCCAATGAGCTTAACCTGTTTTTTAACAGATTCGACTCCACTCCCCCCACTGCTGCAACAGGCACCACCAACACCACCACCCCCCAACCACCTCCAGTCAGCCAGCCAACCCCCCACCTCCCAACTTCACACCATTCATCAGCTTCTCCCCCCTCCACCAACTCTCATCAGCAACAAGCCCCCCCTCACTCCCCCCTCTCAGTTACATCGGACCAGGTGAG